>CM049853.1:1280595-1310595 GCA_027422415.1 Schizothorax lantsangensis | reverse complement strand
GCAAATATTTTTACAGTTTACTGCACTTTATTTTTCTAGTTTTTAATGAGAATACAATCAAATTAAAGCCCATATTCATTATATAACTGTAACTTGAATATGTTTTGGTCAACAGCTAAAATTGTGCTTGTGTCCAAATATATATGGACCTGACTGTGTGTGTGTATATATATATATATACACTGCCGCTCAAATATTATTGCAATGTAAAATAACAGTTTTCTATTTTAATATACTTTTAAAATATAATTTATTTCTGTGATCAAAGCTGTATTTTCAGCATCATTACTGCAGTCTTCAGTGTCACATGATCTTCAGAAATCATAATAATATGCTGATTTATAATCAATGTTGGAAACCGTTGTGCTGCTTCATATTTTTTTGGGACCTGTGATATTTATTTTAGGATTCTCTGATTAATAAAAAGTTAAAAGAATAGCATTTATTTAAAAAAGACATTTTGTGATACAATATACAATGCTGTTTAAAAGTTTGTGGTCAGTACATTTTTTCTTTCTTTGTTTTTTTTAAAGAAATTAATACTTTTATTCAGGAGCGATGTGTTAAATTAATAAAAAGTCATAGTAAAGACTTATATTGTTAGAAAAGATTTCTATTTTGAACAAATGCTGCTCTTTTTAATGTTGTATTCATCAAAGAATCAAAGAAAAAATATCACATAAACAATATTAAGCAGCACAACACTCATAATAAATCAGCATATTATTATGATTTCTGAAGATCATGTGACACTGAAGACTGCAGTAATGATGCTGAAAATTCAGCGCTGCATCACAGAAATAAATTATATTTTAAAGTATATTAAAATAGGAAACCAATATTAGAAATTGCAATAAGATTTCACAATATTACTGTTTTTTCTGTATTTTTGATCAAATAAATACAGCCTTGATGAGCAGAAGAGACTCCCTTAAAAACATAAAAAATCTTACTGATCTTAAACTTTTGAGCAGCGGTGTATATATATATATCAAATATGTAATTTATAATGTATAGTATATTTACAATATATTTTATTTATATAATTATAAACACACTGGTTTGAAGTGCAAAGTTTTACCGTTTACTGCAATTACTTTTACTCTTAATTATTTACCAGTAATAATAATAATAATTCGTTACATTTATATAGCGCTTTTCTAGGCACTCAAAGCGCTTTACATGGAAGGGGGGGATCTCCTCATCCACCACCAGTGTGCAGCATCCACCTGGATGAAGCGACGGCAGCCATAGTGCTCCAGAACGCCCTCCACACACCAGCTACAGGTGGAGAGGAGACAGAGTGGTGAAGCTAATCAGTGTATGGGGATGATTAGGAGGCCATGATGGTCAGAGGGCAATGGGCAAATTTGGCCAGGATGCCGGGGTAACACCCCTACTCTTTTTCGAAGGACATCCTGGGATTTTTAATGACTACAGAGAGTCAGGACCTCGGTTTAACGTCTCATCCGAAGGACGGGACAGCTAATGAACAGTAGCAGCTAATGAATCAAGTCTCACACATTTACAAAAAATAGTTTAATTCTGCATTGAGAAATAGCGTTCACATTCATTAATGTGAAAGTACATGTAGTGTCTGACCTGACTAGCGTCCACAGAGGGAGCAGGACTGTTGGTTTCTTCCCCAGAGAATCCAGAACACTCCGGCACCCGCTGCATTAAACTTTTACAAAGGTTACAATCAGTGTCGAGACTGTGTGTGTGTGTGTGTGTGTGTGTGTGTGTGTGTGTGTGTGTGAGTGTGAGTGTGTGTGTGAGAGAGAGAGAGTGTTAGTGTGTGTGTGTGTGTGTGTGTGTGTGTGTGTGAGAGAGAGAGTGTTAGTGTGTGTGTGTGTGTGTGTGAGAGAGAGAGTGTTAGTGTGTGTGTGTGTGTGTGTGTGTGTGTGTGTGTGGTGTGTGTGTGTGTGTGTGTGTGAGAGAGAGTGTTAGTGTGTGTGTGTGTGTGTGTGTGTGTGTGAGAGAGAGAGTGTTAGTGTGTGTGTGTGTGTGTGTGTGTGTGAGAGAGAGTTAGTGTGTGTGTGTGTGTGTGAGAGAGAGTGTGTGTGTGTGTGTGTGTGTGTGTGTGTGTGTGTGTGTGAGAGAGAGTGTTAGTGTGTGTGTGTGTGTGTGTGTGAGAGAGAGTGTTAGTGTGTGTGTGTGTGTGTGTGTGTGTGTGTGTGTGAGAGAGTGTGTGTGTGTGTGTGTGTGTGTGTGAGAGAGAGTGTGTGTGTGTGAGTGTGAGAGAGTGTGTGTGTGTGTGTGTGTGTGTGAGAGAGAGTGTGTGTGTGTGTGTGTGTGTGTGTGTGTGTGTGTGTGTGTGTGTGTGTGTGTGTGTGTGTGTGTGTGAGAGAGTGTGTGTGTGTGTGTGTGTGTGTGTGTGTGTGTGTGTGTGTGTGTTGTGTGTGTGTGTGTGTGTGTGTCGCTCTGCCTAACCTGTATTCTGTGTCAGTTTATGGCTGTGGTTGTAAACCTGTGTTTGGCCTCGTGTGGAGTCAGGGATGAGACGGCGGCGCGAGGAGCACAAGTCAAGCGTCCGACTGAGATTCGCTGGAGATGATGGGATGTTCTCCACAGGGAGAGAGAGAGAGAGAGAGAGAGAGAATAGAGAAACTCTTGTATATTTTGGGAGAGAAAGAAAAGTGTATCCACCTGGCAGCGCAGTGTGTGTCCTCCTCAAACGAGGGACAAAGGCTGATCCCTCTTTTCCATTTACAATTGCTCTCTGTATTTACTTCATCCTTTTCTTCTTCTTCTTCTTCTTCTTCTTCTTCATTGTGATAAGATGGAAATATATGTGTGTTTATTTGTGACCCTGGCTGTGAAAACCCAGCTTAAGTCATTTTTTGGTACTGTTTTCTACATAAAATCATACTTCATAAGGTAAAGAACATTCTGAAAATGTAACATTGATATCTTTAATATTTACTGAGTAAGACCATGTCAACGATTGATATCATAGTGAAATCAATGGATGAACTCAAACTTTGATGCTTGTTATCTTATAATTATATTTTGAGACTTTAGTCTTGGATTTCACAGAAAGGGTCACATTTCTCCTCCTTTTTATTCAACAATATGTTTGTATAATATATTTATTGCTTTGGCAACATTGTGAAATGTTACACAGTCATGCCAATAAAGCTGAATTTAATTTAATTTAATTTAATTGAGAGACACAGAGAGAGAGAGAGAGAGAGAGAGAGAGAGAGAGAGAGAGAGAATTTGAATAGCTCTTTATTACAAATGGACAAAATATAAAATCACAAAATATGTGTAAACAGCAATTCATCTTCAAAAACAGAGCACAAAGCTCCTTTACTACACCATTTCAGTTCAAAAGAAAAAAGATCATCTACAGACTTGTAGAAATTAAATTCAATCATAACTCTAGCGTTTATTCTGTCCAGACTTCTGTTCAATCTTGTGTTTCATACTCGTGTAGACAGATAATGTAGCTTGACCCGAGATCAAATTCAGTAATTGACAATCATAACATTTTTTCTTCACATATTTCCATAGAAAATGTTTCATTAAAACAATACAATACAAAAATTCCCCTAAACTTACATAGACTCAAGTATCAAGTTGCAACTCCATACAAATCAATAAAGTGTAAAAAATTAATTTGTCTTCAAATATGTTACATAGAGCATCATTACAGCATCAAGTATTTTCAAAAGCAAGCAGATCATCAATACATTCATTTATAGTAGTAAAAATCATTTAAAATTCTAGATTGCACCAGGTTAAAAAACAATGCAATAATATTTTGTACTATATCCAGACGGTCTCTGGTAATATCAGCACGCCTGCTATCTGTGTAGAAAGCATCTTTGACTTGATGATGCTCTCTCTCTCTCTCTCTCTCTCTCTCTCTCTCTCTCACACACACACACACACACACACACACAACACAATGCTGTGATGTGACTCTCTCTCTCTCTCTCTCTCTCTCTCTCTCTCTCTCTCTCTGTCTCTCTCTCTCTCTCTCTCTCTCTCTCTCTCTCTCTCTCTCTCTCTCTCTCTCTCTACCCCCCCCCCCCCCTCTCTCTCTCTCTATCTCCCCCCCCCTCTCTGTCTCTCTCTCCCTCTCTCTCTCTCTCTCTCTCTCTCTGCCTCGCTCGCCCCCCAGAGAGCTGGCTGTTACCTGTCACTGTTTCTGCCTGCAGGCGTCTGAACCCGGCTGTCACCGTGCCCGCTGGAAGAGTCACCTTTCTGGGATATGAATCCTAATGAGGTGGGGGGGAAGCCAAGACAGATGGGGAGGAGTGGAGGTCTGACAGGCCAGCGTACCGCTGAGCTGCCAGATTATTTTTGGTCATTTATAACTGTAGTTACTTAAAAATACTGTGCTGTGAATCCGGCACAGGAACAAGAGAGCCTCGAGCGCGGTCAAAAACCTCATGACACACGCTCGTCTGATAGCACTGAATCTTTTTATGACACACTAATAGTATAATTCAGTGGAAAAAGTTCATTTTATTCAGTGAATGAAAGTTTTTTCATTTTTCATCTCACTTGATTATGTTTCTTGTTGTAAAGTTAACTAAAATAGCTTGACATGATAAACAAACAAAACTAAAAACCAAATTCATATTGTATAGAGCTGTTTTTGACTCTAAATTCTGATTGGACGAGACATTCGAAGGTGCTAAAATAACCAATATACAAACACCTGTGACGGCACATTAATTTAATTGTATTATATAATAAAACAGAAAACTATGACATTATTCTGTAACCAAAAACAACTATATATATATATATATATATATATGTGTGTGTGTGTGTGTGTGTGTATGTATGAATACATATACCTATATATACGTATATATATATATATATTTTTTTTTTTTTTTTTTTTTTTTACTTGATATATAATATGAAAAATAAAAAAAATTATATATATATATATATAAATACTTTGCCTTGTTTTGACTGTTTTTTGCATTATTACATGTTTATTTGTTTTATTATTTTGTGTATTATTATATCATATTTCAAGATTTTTTTAAATAAAATAATGCAATTAATAAAATAAAATTAATATAAATAATTAAATATTTAAATAACATTTAAAAAATAACAAAATTATATATGTGTGTGTTTTATAATATATATAATTTCAATATTATATGATTTAATATTATTCTTTATAATTATATATTTACATTATGTATGCATGTACATACATACATATATTTTAAAACACAAGTGGTTACATCAAATCTCTGAACACATTTCTGCTGTGTGTGTGTGTGTGTGTGTGTGTGTGTGTGTGTGTCTGTGTGTGTGTGTGTGTGTGTGTGTGTGTGTGTGTGTGTGTGTGTGTGCGTGCGTGCATGCATGCGTGCGTGCCTGCGTGCGTGTTTGTTTGTTTGTGTGTGTGTGTGTGTGTGTGTGTGTGTTGCATGAGTATGTATGTGTTTTTGCATAGAAATTGCATTCCATTGCCTAAGGATCCATGAGGTTGTAGTCTACCTGCTATAAGCCTCCAGTCTGTGAAGCTCTTTTTCTTGAAGATTCGCTCTGAAACACATGGAAGTATCACCGATTAATGAGAAAAAAATTGTGCAGAAATCACTTCTCTCTCCTGTCAGCGCGATATAATATAATCTCATTCCTCTACTTCTACCTGACACCCATTACATGTCTGTCTCTCAGCCAGTGAAATATCGGCCTGAATCGCATTAAAATGACAAAGATATAATCATAATTCCTCTAAACATCCCAGTCCTGCAGTAATGCGCACCACGGTATCCATCTGAATAAACACAACTATATGACAGGCTCTCCAATCATATCAGTCGTCCGTAGCAGGATGAACACACACACACACACGCACACACACACACACACACACACCCAGCGGGGGAAATGAGGGTTTTACACAAACAAAAGCTCTCATTAGAGATGTGTGGCCTGTGTCACCTCATCATGGAAATGTTGCTGAGCCTGGAGACACACATTCCAGCAAACACAAGCACATACATATACACACACACACACACACACACATATCTATACTGTATACAGTATAGATATATATTTATACATGCATCACTGTGCTCTCCAGACTTTACAACAGAGTACAGGTGTTCTGTGATGGTTGTTTTCTTCACAGTTCACTATAAATAGGATGTTGCCATGTGTTTTATTGACCACTTCTGAGTGAAGTTTGAGTGATTAGATCACAGAACATTTTGGGCCGAACACTGAAAAAATTATACAATTTTTTTTAAGGTAAGTGGTTGCAAACAATTTATTTTAGCTACATTTAAATAATAATAATAATGCTGAAAGTTAGTCAACTAAATTTGTTTATTTAAATGTAGGTAAAATAAATTGATTGCAACCACTTACCTTAAAAAATTTAATAAATTCAATGAATAATTTTGAATCTCACTGTAAAATAAATAATAGTAATAATACTAAATAAAATAATAAATAAATTTACTTAAATTTTTGACTTTGCATTTACATATGAAGTATTTTCACCTTGTTTTCAATACCAAAGTTTATTTAACCTACAGTAGTTTGGTTATTTTTTTTTTTTAATTAAGCTAAATTAATAATTTTATTTAAATTGTAAATAATTATTTTATTTCAAACGTTTCAGTCATGTTTTAGTTGACATTGACTTTTTGCATTCCCATTTAAATTAATTTCAACTAAATTAAATTTAAAAAAATATAAAAACGTAAAATTAAATATAATTTTACAGTGAACTTTGGTCCTGAAAACTTAAAGCACTTTCACCCTAATTTTGTATAAAGTTATTCTAACTAAACTTATTATAAATTCAAATAACTTTACATTTGTCAGGTTGACAATATTTAATATTCTAAGTACTGTAACTGAGTCAGTGCACTAAACTATATTTAGTGCTGTTTTTGATCTGATTATGGACGTTAAATGAGAAATGAGTTAAGAAATGAAGCCTTTTGTAATTTATCTCATTTCTTTTATATTTTGAAATAGGCTACTTTACCTCAAAATGTTCATAAAAGGTGAAAACATCTCCTAAATATCATCTCCCAAGAAATTCTCTTGATTGCATGTTTCTAAACTCGATGTTTTTTCCAATAACAGCCCAGAAGAAAGTATAAACAGAAACGCCTTTTAATATTAAACTCTTTTTTCTGCAAACAAATGAAATGAACTGCCCAACAACTTGCAGTGTTGTTCTCTTTCCTAATCGATAACGCTGATAGTTTATATTATCATAAGTTAAAGGTCAGCAAAATGCTAATGTAAGTTTCAGCCAGCGAATCATAAACCCATTCGTTTTATTTGACTTACGGTATATTGAGCATTTGCCTAGATTCCAGATACACTGTATTTTGGTTGCATTTCTTTCACAAAACCATGCAGCAAATCAAAATAGTGAGTTCTCGATATGGAAGAACCTTGCAAACTGATATCCGACAGGTCGTCTGTACATTTTAAGCACACTGTACTCTCTCTCTCTCTATGATTTGTGTTCTTCTAAAGTGAATCTGGCTCGTTCTGTTCCTAAATTGTGCTGATGTAATTAGCAATTTAGCTTTGTCATTGTGATTTACTGTTTGTGGCTTTCTCTCTGCTTACCACTATGTGATTTTCTATTAACAAACGACAGAATCTAAGCACCTTCAGCACTGCACTAATGCTAAACAAGTCAATGCATGCATAGATGTTCAGTTGTTCAATTAAATGCACTTTTATGCTTGCTGCATTATTGTTTGTTTATATCTTGAGGCTGTGTTGCTTTAGCAAAGTTACTGTATTGTATGGTAATGGTTATGCATTGTTTATGTAAATGAACAATCTCAGGAAGCAGAATTCAATTTAAAGGTTTATCTTAACTGTACACTGATAAAAAATGATTTTGTGCTGAAGTAAATACTACATAAAAAAAAATTAATTTCTACATGAAAATATTTAGTTTAGGCAAGAATTTTAAAAAAGAGTAAATTCTATATTAGTACTCAATTTATGCTTGTAGAAATTAAAATTTGAACTTATAAGTATATTTTACCTGAAATTGTTTGTTTACAAGGATTATTTAAGTATTTTACGTTTTTCCCATCATGCACTGGGGCATGAATAATTAAAAAGGTTACACTCTTCACTGTTTTCGAGTTGTATTTACACTGTTTTATGGCAACTTTTGAGTTTAGGTTTAGTAACTTACTATTTTGTGACATATGGAGTTCATTTTCTACTCTAAATGACCCATTCATACTCAAACAATAACCACTGATTGTTACCATCATTGTGTATGGTTTATCAAGTATTGAGGTCTCTGAGTTCATTTGGGTAATAACTCTATTGAGTGGACATATTATCTTAGAAAGGATAACAAACTATCTACTTGTTTATTTATATGTGCGTAAGTGAACCACATGCTTTAATAGCATGGTTTTATTCAGTGCTATGTTGTTAGAATAAAGTTTATAAACCGTGACCAAGTGAAATGTACTTGAGAATTGCCGATTTAACTTAAAATAATTAAGTAGAAATGACTCATCAAACTATAACTGGCCATGTTAAATTTACTTATTTTCTTTGGTAATTTTAGTTTTTAGATTTTACTTAAAATGTATGTGTGCAAAAACTTGTAAATCTTACTTATTGTTTTTTTTAGTGTACTTCAGATGTTTTAGTATAAACACATTGACTTGTACACACTTGGACTGCCACTGTTCAAAGGAGAAAATAAGATTTTAAGTGCAAATACTATTCAAATAGCAGTATCCACCTTTTTCCCACGCCTCATGACGCTTTGCACAAATTATGGGAGTAGCTTCAGTTTATGCTGTAAACAATCAGCAAAAGGTTCGCTCTATGAATGCAATAATAAGCATTTTCATACACTGGGTGCAATGAGGTGACATTACTTTACTCACCCTTCAACCATCGAACATTACAAGGAAATTTAAAAGTGTAAAAGCATTAACAAATTACTTTGAACATACCATGAATAACTCCCAAAGATCCTCCTTTTATCCGCAGCAATATTACGGACATGTCATTATAGTATAATATATATAATATCATTATAGTACAGTTGTGCTCATAAATTTACATGCCCCTTGCACAATTGAGGGACTCATACACAGCTATTACAAAAGGTGGAAACATTTACTGATGCTCAAGAAGGCAACACAATGCATTAAGAGCCGGGGGGGGGGGGGGGGGGGTGTCACCAACAAGTGACTCATGAACAACTATCACAAAATATAAAAACAGTCGTGGATCATCCAGGAAACAACACACAGTATTAAGATTCAAGGGTATGAAAACTTTTGAATGGGGTCATTTTTTATAAATTCAGTTCTTATTTTGTCTTGTGGAGAATATATAAACATCTGTTATGTGACATAGCTTATTCACCCTGCTAAAAACAAAAACAATAGAAGCCCAATAGAAACCATCACAGAAATTCCAATGGTTTCCATTAAAATACCATTAAGAACCATTAGCTTTTTCAAGTAAAACATTACAAAATTCCTTTTTGTAGTGTGTTTTTGGCATTTTCCCAATAGGATTTAACATCCCACCAGTAGACACCATTATAGTTTCCATTAAAACCAATACAATTCCCATTAAAACCATTAAATCCATTACATTTTCTACTGTGTTTTGGGCAGGGTTCTATTGTTTTTTGTTTTCAGCAGGGCAGGACAGTATTAAATAACATGCAATTTTCATGATCCCACTTATTTTGCTAAAATTATTAACATTTTGCATATTCTGCAAGGGGCGTGTAAATTTATGAGCACAACTGTATGTCTATATTTCGCAACAATTCTACATTTTACAGCATCCGTGTGAAAACAAACCTGAGGATTTGGGGAGAAGAAATTAAGTGTATTCTATTATTCATGGTTTATATTGTAAATTAAATCGGGAGAGCAGATCACAAATGCACAGTATATGTTGTCATTTTTCATTTACTTACAGCGGAATACAAAGGAAACATGAAAATAATAAAAGGAGGAAAATAATGCCGTGGGCTGAAAAGAGCTATAGATATCATTATATCACATCACATTAATATACCAAACATAACTTTATTCTTCGACTTGCAAAAATAGAAAATCAATGAAAATGTACAGCCCATTCAGTCAAAATTATGGATATTATTTGTAGCTAATTTTATGATTTGAAATGATTTGTTGCAGACTATTTTGAGTAGAACTTCCAGAACCGGAAGTGCCTCCCATAATTTAAAACACAGGCTCGTTAGGAAAAAGGTGGATATGATGACAAACTATGATTAAAAAGTGTATGTTTATTTACTTGACAGTTGTTTTATTGTTGGAACACACAATTGTTTTGCATGATGTGGATTGTACTCTCTAAATATGGCGATCGCTTGTGTCAGAAACGTTCTGCTCTTCAGTATTTGAGGTAAATTTGTCTATTAGTACACATACACACCTTGTGATAGAGGCGAACTCTCTCCTCTTGTCGTTTCAGAATGAGTGCGTTGATTTGCAGAGGGCGAAGTGGAAAGATGAGTGGATACGTGAGTAAATTGCGCTCATTTTCCCGCCCGTGTTCATTCATTTGCGCGCGGTTCTCTGAGAAATAGAAAGCGCGCGCTTTAGCAGCCCGCCAAAATCACCTGCCAGCTTCAATACTGCACGAGCCGCGGGATCACAATGGAAACGAAACCAACGGAGCGTTTATTTCGATGCTCCAAAAATATGTATCCATGAAGGCAATTTACTTAGAAAATGTGGTAGAGTTCTGAAAGTGTGTTGTTTGGAGGATTTTCAGTCACTTTTTTAAGTGTTCTCTGCAGTAGTGAGGGGAGGCGATGCTGTAGGTTGCATATCTACATTTTGTACAGTTTTAAACGTCATTCGGTTTGATTAATAATTTTCTTTCTCAATTATGTATAACCTAAAGCTGTCGTTTAACACTGCTGAAAAAAACAATAGAAACCATCACAGAAATTCTAATGGTTTGCACTACAAATACCATTACAAACCAACTTTTAACCATTAAAACCATTTAAAACTGTTTTTCTGTAGTGTGTTTTGGGACACGTTCCATTAAGATTTAGTGGTTTTAACAAGCCACCAATAGAAGGTGACCTATTACCATGTTGAGACAGTACAATACTGTACAGTTTCCATTAAAACCAGTAAAACCATTTAAAACTGTTTTTCTGTAGTGTGTTTTGGGACACGTTCCATTAAGATTTAGTGGTTTTAACAAGCCACCAATAGAAGGTGACCTATTACCATGTTGAGACAGTACAATACTGTACAGTTTCCATTAAAACCATTTAAAACTGTTTTTCTGTAGTGTGTTTTGGGACACGTTCCATTAAGATTTAGTGGTTTTAACAAGCCACCAATAGAAGGTGACCTATTACCATGTTGAGACAGTACAATACTGTACAGTTTCCATTAAAACCATTTAAAACTGTTTTTCTGTAGTGTGTTTTGGGACACGTTCCATTAAGATTTAGTGGTTTTAACAAGCCACCAATAGAAGGTGACCTATTACCATGTTGAGACAGTACAATACTGTACAGTTTCCATTAAAACCATTTAAAACTGTTTTTCTGTAGTGTGTTTTGGGACACGTTCCATTAAGATTTAGTGGTTTTAACAAGCCACCAATAGAAGGTGACCTATTACCATGTTGAGACAGTACAATACTGTACAGTTTCCATTAAAACCAGTAAAACCATTTAAAACTGTTTTTCTGTAGTGTGTTTTGGGACACGTTCCATTAAGATTTAGTGGTTTTAACAAGCCACCAATAGAAGGTGACCTATTACCATGTTGAGACAGTACAATACTGTACAGTTTCCATTAAAACCATTTAAAACTGTTTTTCTGTAGTGTGTTTTGGGACACGTTCCATTAAGATTTAGTGGTTTTAACAAGCCACCAATAGAAGGTGACCTATTACCATGTTGAGACAGTACAATACTGTACAGTTTCCATTAAAACCATTTAAAACTGTTTTTCTGTAGTGTGTTTTGGGACACGTTCCATTAAGATTTAGTGGTTTTAACAAGCCACCAATAGAAGGTGACCTATTACCATGTTGAGACAGTACAATACTGTACAGTTTCCCATTAAAACCATTTAAAACTGTTTTTCTGTAGTGTGTTTTGGGACACGTTCCATTAAGATTTAGTGGTTTTAACAAGCCACCAATAGAAGGTGACCTATTACCATGTTGAGACAGTACTGTACAGTTTCTATTAAAACCAGTAAAACCATTTAAAACTGTTTTTCTGTAGTGTGTTTTGGGACACGTTCCATTAAGATTTAGTGGTTTTAACAAGCCACCAATAGAAGGTGACCTATTACCATGTTGAGACAGTACAATACTGTACAGTTTCCATTAAAACCATTTAAAACTGTTTTTCTGTAGTGTGTTTTGGGACACGTTCCATTAAGATTTAGTGGTTTTAACAAGCCACCAATAGAAGGTGACCTATTACCATGTTGAGACAGTACAATACTGTACAGTTTCCATTAAAACCATTTAAAACTGTTTTTCTGTAGTGTGTTTTGGGACACGTTCCATTAAGATTTAGTGGTTTTAACAAGCCACCAATAGAAGGTGACCTATTACCATGTTGAGACAGTACAATACTGTACAGTTTCTATTAAAACCAGTAAAACCATTTAAAACTGTTTTTCTGTAGTGTGTTTTGGGACACGTTCCATTAAGATTTAGTGGTTTTAACAAGCCACCAATAGAAGGTGACCTATTACCATGTTGAGACAGTACTGTACAGTTTCTATTAAAACATTAAAACCATTTAAAACTGTTTTTCTGTAGTGTGTTTTGGGACACGTTCCATTAAGATTTAGTGGTTTTAACAAGCCACCAATAGAAGGTGACCTATTACCATGTTGAGACAGTACAATACTGTACAGTTTCCATTAAAACCATTTAAAACTGTTTTTCTGTAGTGTGTTTTGGGACACGTTCCATTAAGATTTAGTGGTTTTAACAAGCCACCAATAGAAGGTGACCTATTACCATGTTGAGACAGTACAATACTGTACAGTTTCCATTAAAACCATTTAAAACTGTTTTTCTGTAGTGTGTTTTGGGACACGTTCCATTAAGATTTAGTGGTTTTAACAAGCCACCAATAGAAGGTGACCTATTACCATGTTGAGACAGTACAATACTGTACAGTTTCCATTAAAACCAGTAAAACCATTTAAAACTGTTTTTCTGTAGTGTGTTTTGGGACACGTTCCATTAAGATTTAGTGGTTTTAACAAGCCACCAATAGAAGGTGACCTATTACCATGTTGAGACAGTACAATACTGTACAGTTTCTATTAAAACCAGTAAAACCATTTAAAACTGTTTTTCTGTAGTGTGTTTTGGGACACGTTCCATTAAGATTTAGTGGTTTTAACAAGCCACCAATAGAAGGTGACCTATTACCATGTTGAGACAGTACAATACTGTACAGTTTCCATTAAAACCAGTAAAACCATTTAAAACTGTTTTTCTGTAGTGTGTTTTGGGACACGTTCCATTAAGATTTAGTGGTTTTAACAAGCCACCAATAGAAGGTGACCTATTACCATGTTGAGACAGTACAATACTGTACAGTTTCCATTAAAACCAGTAAAACCATTTAAAACTGTTTTTCTGTAGTGTGTTTTGGGACACGTTCCATTAAGATTTAGTGGTTTTAACAAGCCACCAATAGAAGGTGACCTATTACCATGTTGAGACAGTACAGTACTGTACAGTTTCCATTAAAACCAGTAAAACCATTTAAAACTGTTTTTCTGTAGTGTGTTTTGGGACACGTTCCATTAAGATTTAGTGGTTTTAACAAGCCACCAATAGAAGGTGACCTATTACCATGTTGAGACAGTACAGTACTGTACAGTTTCCATTAAAACCAGTAAAACCATTTAAAACTGTTTTTCTGTAGTGTGTTTTGGGACACGTTCCATTAAGATTTAGTGGTTTTAACAAGCCACCAATAGAAGGTGACCTATTACCATGTTGAGACAGTACTGTACAGTTTCTATTAAAACCAGTAAAACCATTTAAACTGTTTTTCTGTAGTGTGTTTTGGGACACGTTCCATTAAGATTTAGTGGTTTTAACAAGCCACCAATAGAAGGTGACCTATTACCATGTTGAGACAGTACTGTACAGTTTCTATTAAAACCAGTAAAACCATTTAAAACTGTTTTTCTGTAGTGTGTTTTGGGACACGTTCCATTAAGATTTAGTGGTTTTAACAAGCCACCAATAGAAGGTGACCTATTACCATGTTGAGACAGTACAATACTGTACAGTTTCCATTAAAACCAGTAAAACCATTTAAAACTGTTTTTCTGTAGTGTGTTTTGGGACACGTTCCATTAAGATTTAGTGGTTTTAACAAGCCACCAATAGAAGGTGACCTATTACCATGTTGAGACCGTACAATACTGTACAGTTTCCATTAAAACCAGTAAAACCATTTAAAACTGTTTTTCTGTAGTGTGTTTTGGGACACGTTCCATTAGGATTTAGTGGTTTTAACAAGCCACCAATAGAAGGTGACCTATTACCATGTTGAGACAGTACAGTACTGTACAGTTTCCATTAAAACCAGTAAAACCATTTAAAACTGTTTTTCTGTAGTGTGTTTTGGGACACGTTCCATTAAGATTTAGTGGTTTTAACAAGCCACCAATAGAAGGTGACCGATTACCATGTTGAGACAGTACAGTACTGTACAGTTTCCATTAAAACCAGTAAAAACCATTTAAAACTGTTTTTCTGTAGTGTGTTTTGGGACACGTTCCATTAAGATTTAGTGGTTTTAACAAGCCACCAATAGAAGGTGACCGATTACCATATTGAGACAGTACAATACTGTACAGTTTCCATTAAAACCAGTAAAAACCATTTAAAACTGTTTTTCTGTAGTGTGTTTTGGGACACGTTCCATTAAGATTTAGTGGTTTTAACAAGCCACCAATAGAAGGTGACCTATTACCATGTTGAGACAGTACAATACTGTACAGTTTCTATTAAAACCAGTAAAACCATTTAAAACTGTTTTTCTGTAGTGTGTTTTGGGACACGTTCCATTAAGATTTAGTGGTTTTAACAAGCCACCAATAGAAGGTGACCTATTGCCATGTTGAGCCAGTACAATACTGTACAGTTTCCATTAAAACCAGTAAAACCAATACAAATTATTGTTTTTTTTCAGCAGGGTGTGTTGTTTGGAGGATTTTCAGTCACAGTTTTAGTGTTCTTGTCAGTAGATAGTTTGCATATTATATAGGCTATGCTTTTATATTTTGTCCTTTGAGTTTTTAAGGTTATTCGGTTTAATTCAATAATTTTATCTCACAATTATTATGTACAGTATAACACTCTAGCACTCTCTAATCTATTTTTTTAAAGCAAAACACTAGCTTCTGTATTCTTTTTGTATTCTATCTATTTGTTTACTTTTTATTTATTATACAATTAACAAAAAGCAAAAAAAGGGCCTCTAACTTTATCTTGCTCTGTTCTTTTTCTATTCTATCTGTTTTCTTTTTATTTATTATATAATAATTGTCTTAGCACTTGCACATCATTGCTCTTTTGTTGATTTTGATTGCTTCCATTGTGCACAAGTCGCTTTGGATAAAAGCGTCTGCTATATGACTAAATGCAATGTAAATGTAAATGTAAATGTATAACAGTCAGGCGGTGGTTTAATTGCATGTCTACATTAGATGTTTTCCGTCAGTCATTCGCAAGGGGGCGATGAAGGGCTTCATTGGTCTCCATCTGCAGATCAATCAGAGCTGCGATGATGGACATCAACTTTGAGGCGTCACTGACTTATTAGTGTTCGTTCCTAAACATTTCCTCGCCTTTATTCCCTGCCTAGCATTATGCATTCTGCTGATATGTAGTCTCAAAAATTGCTCCGCTCGCCTTCTCTCTCTCTCTTTCCTTGTGTTTGTGTGTGTTCATGCGTAAGCGATGCTTTTTAAAAGATGATGAATTTACCAAAAAAAAAGAAGCATTTATTCCGAACGGAATTATTGTGCACAGATTGCACGTTTCATATTTTAACACAGCGAACAGCTGTGAGACACCATGCACTTTAAAGCCATTCAAAATTAAAATCGCCTTTGGGAAGATTTGTTCATCTCTTTCATGCTATTTGTATACTTCGCTTTCTTGCCACTCTCTGAAGAATCTCGTCTATATTAGCGCAACCGTGTATGTGTGGATGATTATCTCTAGAAAACTTTTAGCGAATGCAAAAAATCATTTGGAATATAAGAAGTAGGTACGACAACTTTTGGCACCGTTCTGAGCTTGTTTGACCTGTTGGCGTTTAAAATCGATATTCGCACGTTCCGCGCGCGCGCGCGAGAGAGAGAGCGACGCAAAGTCTACACTGAGCGTGCGCTTCGGAGAGAGAGAGAACGCAACACAGTTTCTTTTTTAAACACCAAACGGGCGCGGTAATGAGGGCATTAGGCGAGAACGCCAGCTGACAGCACAAGTTTGCACCGTTCCCACGCCAACTTTTCACCTCCGTAATCGCGCGAATGGATGTGCGCTTCACTAATGACAAGGACTTCAAGAGCTGAACCTCCTTGACTGCCTTAATAACTCCGAGAGCGCTGGTTTATTCTCGCAGTCACTTACACAGTTCGTTCCTCTCGGATGTTTTCTGCTTGGTGATTTGTGTCTGGTTTATGTTTGCTCAACGGGACTAGTGTTCGCGAACGATGAGGCTGCTCTGCTGGAGCGTTCTGCTGTTCATCCAATGGATTCTGAGAAAGGTATGAAGCACGTTTCTGTGAGTTTAGCATCTGGAAATGTGACACAAATAACGGGGTGATGAACGCGAACTTGCAGATCATTGAGGGCTGCGTTCCAAATCAGAACTTGTTCAAGTAGCTACTTGTGCGTAAAGTGATTGCTTTTGCGCTGTTCTTTCAAAAAATAATAATCATAAAGCAGAAAAATCATAGTATGATTTCAGGTGGTGAGCTCGAAAAGCTGAAATGCTCTTAAAAATCTACTGTTACTTTAATATTATGAGGATTTAAGTTCACATAGCGTTTTGAAATATTTAAATCTAGTATCACATATGTGACCCTGGAGCACAAAACCAGTCATATTTTGTGAAATTGAGATTTATGCATCATCTGAAAGCTGAATAAATAAGCTTTGTTATGATAGGACAATATTTGTCTGAGATACAACTATTTGTAAATCTGGAATCTGAGGGTGCAAAAAAATCTAAATATTGAGAAAATCACCTTTAAAGTTGTTCAAATGAAGTTCTTAGCAATGCATATTACTAATCAAAAATTAAGTTTTGATATATTTACGGTAGGAAATTTACAAATATCTTCATGGAACATGATTTTTACTTAATATCCTAATGATTTTTGGCATAAACGAAAAATGTATAATTTTGACCCATACAATGTATTGTTGTCTATTGCTACAAATATACCTGTGTTACTTATGACTGCTTTTGTGCTCCAGGGACACATATTATGTTCACGTTCTGTATCTAAAGTGCATGCATGTGTGTGTTTGTCTCTCAGTGTGTGTGTGTGTGTGTGTGTGTGTGTGTTAGAAAAAATAGAGCTAGAGGTGTTGGGATGTGCATCTGTCTCTTGGAAGCAATTTTAAATTGATACCATATGCACATACTGGAAAATACTACTTAACACTTCAATTAAAATATAATTTCTTTGATTATACTCATGCAGGATTATGTCTGTTCACACCTATATGAAAGTCTCTCATAAACAGGCATCTGTGTGTGCAGTTACACCCATATCGCTGTCAGACGCTGACCACTTCATGCTGGCCTTGCAGTGGCCTGATGTGAAGAATACAGAATTTTATTTTCACATTTATGCATCATAATGCATAATGCACATTTATGCATGCTTAAGAGAACAGCTTCCTTGCAGCTGTTTAGAAGCGACAAAACCCTGCTACTGAGAATAACATCAGGCTTCAGACTTAGAGAAGAGCATTAATGTGACAGCAAAACAGCTTTCTGATGGCTTACCTGAAATAAAACATTTTATGATGAAGTCTCATCATCGGATGTGAACAAAAACAAGTCTTGCAGCTTGTCTGGAGACTTAAAAAGCATTTTTATCTTCCCTGTTTATGATCTGATTCGTCATCACTTTTCTTCAAACCATCACAGTTGAGGAATCAAATACACAATCAGCTGCTTAACACACACTTGAGTGTATTTTAAGAACAAAAAACAGAGAAAAAAGGCGAGTTTTGGGGTTGGGCGAGTGCATTTTTTTATAAAGCACGCAGCATCTTATTGATGATCCCATTACTTCCCTCTAAGTGTGATCATGTCATAATGACCCAACAGTAAATCGCAGTCATGTATCACAGTCGAATCTTTTATGCTTGCACGGCTATGCTTTATTAATGTCTCTATTCTCTTCTCCACATTTGTTCAATATAATCTCATTTTTTAATATGACTCATTTTTAGGCATCAAAGATCCATACCTCACGCTTTATAAGTGCAATGATTATTAAAGCATATTTTACTTTAGCCTACATTTTTATGGCAGCGCACGTCGAGAGGCTGAGATCTTAAGCCCATCTCTTGATGTTTGTTCCCACAATGACTCTTGTGCGTATGAAATTGCATGTATTTTAGACTGGTTTTCCAGGCCCATCACATGTCATAAGTGTGCTCAGCGGAACGGTGTGTTAGTGCGTTGTGAAATGAATGCTGTCTTATCCGCTCCTAATAAATGGATCCAATTTGCAAAGCTGTATTCACAAAAAAAAAAGTTGTTTCAGCAGGAGGTTCTTCTCACCCTCTCGTTCAAACCCCACCCGCTTACTTGTGTAATCCATCATATTAACGATAAAAGCAATCGTATTACTGACTCCAGCCAGAATCGTGCCTTTATTTCTGAATTTAATGTCTCATCTTTGATGATTGATATGATAAGAGGATATTGTGTTGCTATTAAAGAGCAGTGCTTAATGTTTTTCACATGCAGGCTTTATTTTTGCCCTGGTTTGTGCTGTTGACAGGTGATGGAATCTGAGTGTTATTAGATTACAGGTTGTGATGTGGTTAATGCATGCTAAAGATATCATGTGGCGTGATTTTGCATATGCATATGTGTGCATTTTAACATGCATTCATTAAAAACAGTGATTCCATTGCTAATGCATTGTTGGAAATTGATTTTAAAGGATCTCAGCGGATGTTTTGTGGGTTATTCCCTATAATGATGATGTGTCAGCTGATTGACAGTGTCTGGAGGTTAATGAATACAGTAAATAAGCGGCTCTCTGTTGACTGATGGCTGCAATTAAAGTGAATTATTGGGGAAGCCCTGCGCTGTGGTTTTCATATTGACACGGCAGTGGATTTGTCTCACTTAAACCGTGTCCTAACCAGGCGCGACACGACTAGATTCCTGCGACAAGTAATTCATCTGTCCGAGCTGAAAGCCAATGACTAATGTGTCACAGAGCGTATACCATTTCAGTGGTATTTTACCACTTATTTCAAATACAAGACTGTACACTTAAATTCTTAAATGAATAAATTAATATATTTGATTTAAAATGTAACTAGTTATTTTAAGCCATTTATTATAAGAATAAAATATAACAAAATTTATGCAATTGAAAAACATTGAATATTTACAGCTATACAGTATTTGTTGACTCGATGATGTCAAACGCTGTGGGTCATTGTTGTGTTCTATATATGGTCATGTGGAACAGGATCCTGGACCAATGAGAGCTGACTGTGGGCGGAGCCAATCATGTGTGTGACGCCCATATATAGACTCCAAACTAAATGTTGTGTGACTCCTTGCAGGTAATGATGAATGTGTTAGAAACTAGAAGTTAAACTACACCAAAAACCAAACTGTGATGTTTTTAAATGTGCTGTAGACATGTTGATTGATTGAAAACCCAACAGTTAAAAATACTAAATGAAAGAAGCTAATTTCATTCAATTTTTACTGTAATAACAAATTATATTAAGCAGAACTTGAACTGAATCAGTTATTAGAATTTATGTTATTTCTATTCATTTTAAGTCATTTATTATAAGAATAATTTACTAGACAATTTGTACAATAAATATTTTTAGAAAAAAATATTTACTATTATTATTATTATGCAACATAAAATCACATTTAGAAAGATAAGTATACAAATATACTGATAAATCTGACAAATGCAATTCAAACATACATCAATATCTTTCTTGAAAATAAAAAAAGAAAGAATTATCTTTGAAAATGTACATTTATGCATGCAAATTTGGCCAAAATTAGTAATAAATTAATTGTAAACTTAAAATAGGAATTTCAGAGTCATGCATTTTTTTGGCTTATACAGACGTTTGAATATATTCTATTTAATAAAGTCAACCTAAAATGCTTTGCAATAAACAAATGGATAGTTTCTTCAAACTGATGACAAAAGGAGCACTTTTTAATTAATTAAATGTTTAAAATGAGCTAATGCAGCACAACTTGTAGCGTTTTATCACAAACTTATTTAATTTTGTGAAATGCATTTAAATTTGTGAAAGATGCAATTAATGCATTTGTCTTTTGACAGCATGAATTAAATTTGTGCATCAGATTTCTGCTTCCCAGCATGCTTTGCTTCAGACTGTAAAGTGTTGATGAGTTTTGCCTGATTATGAATATGCTTTATTTGAGAAGCATAAGCGTTCAGAAGAGTCTTGTTGTTTTATGCCGTCACAGCTGGTTGGTACTCAGTGTTAGTGTCAGGTCAGATGATTTGATCACACAGATGTTTTATATATATCTATATCTGTGAGATTTTAAGCACGGTTCCTCTACATCACTTCAGCTGCGGCGAAGGCCCTTGTGTTCATTACATTATTTATCGCACATCTTTCATCAATAAATAAAAGCAAGACAAGTGATATAAATGGCAGCTCTCGGTGAAACATTTTTTAGAAGATGTGAGTTTGAGTTAAAAATACAGAAATGAATAATGATGGCTGTGTTTACAGCAGCGTCTGCCCAAGGTCTTTCTCAGCGAGCGCTTTATTCATCAGCGTGACGGATGACGAGGAGCAGAACAAGAAAAGCAGACGCTGTCTCTCCAGGAACGGCTCCAGATCTCCTCACCTCTGCTCGCGTCTCTCAAACTCTCCACCGTTACGACAAAACCGTGAATAAACTCCAAACTAAATGTTGTGTCGGTAATGATGATGAAGCTCAGCTGCTCTGAACACTCTCAGAAATAAAGGTACAAAAGCTGTCACTTTTCAAAAGGGACACTTTTGTACCTATTAGGTTCTAATATGTACACTTTAAGTACCTTTAAGGTACCAAAATGGACTCTTTAGGTACCTTTTGAAAAGTGACGGCTTTTCTGAGTGAAGCTAGAAGTTAAAATACACCAAAAACTAAAATATGATGTTTTTAAATGTGCTGTAGACATGTTGAGTGATTGAAAACCCAACAGTTAAAAATACTAAATATAAGAAGTTAATTTAATTCAATTATTACTGAAATAACTAATTATATTAAGCAGAACTCAAACTGAATCGGTTATTTGAATTTCGGTTATTTTTATTGATTTTAATACATTTATTATACAGAAAATCTTACTACAAAATTTGTGCAATAAATATTTTTTAGAGAAAAAAATATTTACTACTATGCAGGTATATTAATTATTATTTTTATTATTATTATATAAGATAAAATAACATTTAGAAATACAAAGAGAAATACTGACAAATGCAATTCAATTCAATAACTTTCTATAACAATACATATTTACAACTATACAGGTATTTTAAATATTATTATTATTATTATTATTATGGAAGATAAAATAACATTTATTAATGCAAAGACAAATATACTAACAAATGCAATTCAAACATGCAAATATTTACAACTACATTCAAAGAGAAATATACTGACAAATGCAATTAAAACATTCAATTCAATAACTTTCAATAACAATAAATATTTACAACTATACAGGTATATTAATTATTATTTTTATTATTATTATGGAAGATAAAATAACATTTAGAAATACAGAGACAAATATGCAAATATACTGATAAATGCAATTCAAATATTCAATTCAATAACTTTCTTGAAAATAAAAATAAAACTCAAAACTAACACTAGCTTTTCTAATATTTTTGTATTCTATCTATTTGTTTCTTTTTATTTATTATACAATTAACAAAATAAAAAAGGCCTCTAACACTAGCTTCTCTATTCTTTTTCAATTCTATGTTTTCTTTTTATTTATTAAATAATAAAAACACAAAACTTGCTACGTGTACTGTGTTAAGCTAACTGAGACTAGTTATAGCTAATTATTGCTCTTTTGTTGATTATGATTGCTTCCATTGTCCTCGCTTTGATTAAAAGCATCTGCTAAATGACTAAATGTATATTTGGCCAGAATTAGTAGTAAATTAATTGCAGACTGAATCCGAGTCATGCATCTTCTGGGCTTATACAGAAGTTGTTTGAATATATAGAAGTTTATGTGACGCTCTGAAGCGACCCGATCGAGGGTCGTCGATGAACAGATGCGTGTGTTCTTCACAGAGCTGGATCAGATCTCCCCCGGCGCTCGCTGGACTCGACATCAGACCTTCTGAAGAGCACCAGCACGCTCTGAGTCCAGTCCAGCAGACGCCTGTGAAGGGCTGGCTCTCTCCAGACTCGGCCGGGTCCAGCTCCAGACGCCTTTCTTCACAGGAACCGCTCCAAACGATCTTTGAGGGAATATATCTGATTTCTGTGGAATTAGTTAGTTGTTGACCGCGAGGGGCTTTACAGTGACCGAGCAGAGCGAATGATAGATGTGACCCTGGACCACAAAACCAGTCATAAGGGTCAATTTAATGAAACTGAGATTTATACATCATCTGAAAGCATTTGTTATGATAGGACAATATTTGGCTGAGATGCAACTATTTGAAAATCTGGAATCTGAGGGTGCAAAAAAATCTAAATATTGAGAAAATCACCTTTAAAGTTGTTCAAATGAAGTTCTTAGCAATGCATATTACTAATCAAAAATTAAGTTTTGATATATTTATGGTATGAAATGTACAAAATATCTTCATGGAACATGATCTTAATATCCTAATGATTTTTGGCATAAAAGAAAAATGGATAATTTTGATCCATACAATGTATTGTTGTCTATTGCTACAAATATACCTGTGTTACTTATGACTTTTATCAAAAAAATGTTGATTAGTAATATGCATTGCTAAGAACTTCATTTGAACAACTTTAAAGGTGATTTTCTCAATATTTAGATTTTTTTGCACCCTCAGATTCCAGATTCTCAGCCAAATATTGTCCTATCATAACAAACCATACATCAATGGAAAGATTATTTATTCAGCTTTCAGATGATGCATAAACCTCAATTTAAAAAAAATTGACCCTTATGACTGGTTTTGTGCTCCAGGGTCAGATTTATATTCTGTACACATCACTAGTGTAATTCCCAGCATGCACCAGTCAGATTATTTTGAACACAGCTGTGGATGGTCTTGCATCATGTGTGTGTGTGTGTGTGTGTGTGTTCAGGTCAAAGGTCAAGGCAAACGGATGATCCTGTTGTGTTGTGTTGTTGGTTTGCTGGCTCAAGCCTCTTATGCTTTACATCTTCCAGACAAAGAGGGAGGAGATGCTAATAGATGATGGTGGATATATATTCCCAGCCGCTCTCAAGCCTCCTAATGAACCGTGCATCAGATGCTGTTGTGTTCTGGAAGCGTTAGAAGATAGAAGTTATACTAATAACTGAAAAAAATATACTACATTTTTTAAGGTAAGAGGTTGCAAACAAATTATTTTAGCTGCATTTAAATTAAAAAAAATGTTGAAAGTTAGTCAACTAAATTTGTTCATTTAAATATCGCTAAAATAAATCTATTGCAACCACTAACGTTTAGTAAATTCAATTAATAATCTTTTCAGTGTAAATGAAATGATAATTTCACTCAAATCACGGTTATTTTAGAACCACTGAGATACTATTATGGGGTTAATAATATTTTAAATCAGTTTTTATTTTTTTAGTTAATTTAGTTATTTTTTATTTTTTTTTATGTCAGTTTTACTTTTAGTTATTTAATCTAAAGTAAAATATTTCCTTGGAAACTAGTGATTTATTTGTTTAAATATTAAAAATATATATATATATTATTAACAATGTGTTAATGGTTTTAATATTAGTTTCAGTTTTAGTTAACTGTAATAACCCTGACTGAAGTATTACTGAAAGTTCATTAAAGTTATAAACACAATAACTAATATTACATAGAATGGATAGAATTTTTTTTACTTGAATTTATTAAAATGAGCTAATTCAGCAGATTTTATGAACATTTTATCACAGGTTAATTTCATATATATATACACACACATACAAAATAATAAATATTTTATGTATGTATTAAAATATCTTTATTAGTTATTATTATAATGATAATAATAATATAATATTATTAAAATTTTATAATTAGTATTAAATGATGTAACAGTAAGAGGTAATAATATAAAATAAATTTTATAATATCTAATAAAATATAAATATTATTTTTTAAACCTGAATGTTTTAAGTGAATAATTTTCCCCAAATTATTTGAGTTAATTGATTGTGCTGTTAAATGTCACAAAAGAGTCACAGATATTGCAATTAATTTTTTTTTTATTATTATTAATATATATATATATATTTTTTTTTAAGGTAAGTGGTTGCAAACAATTTATTTTAGCTACTTTTTTTAATGTTGAAAGTTAGTCAACTTAATTTGTTAATTAAATGTAGCTAAAATAAATTGATTGCAACCACTTACCTTCATTTTTCTTTTAATTAAATTCAATGAATGATATTCTGGACTTGATTCTCATCAGAATGGTGTGTGTGTGTGTGTGTGCGCGAGTGTGAGTGTGTGTGTGTGAGTGTGAGTGTGTGTGTGAGTGTGAGTGTGTGTGTGTTTCTCACAGCAGTACTGGATGAACAGTATCTCATCAACACTGTTTGTAAATCAGCGGAGCTACAGTCACTCTGCTGGAAACACTGTGAAACTGGCCTTGATTCTCTTGGGCTGCATGGGACAGATATACTCTTCATATATTCACCATGATTTTGCTGATAATAAAATAATGCAGTTCATATGCATTGTGAATACTGCACAGATTTTGAATGCTTTTTGGCTATTAGATATTAAGCATGTCAAGATTTTTACTTTAGTGCCATTTGGGACATTTGATTCATTTCAGTGAATCGGTTCAAACTGTTAATTTCAGTGAATCGGTTCAAACTGTTCATTTCGGTGAATCGGTTCAAACTGTTCATTTCGGTGAATCGGTTCAAACTGTTCATTTCAGTGAATCGGTTCAAACTGTTCATTTCGGTGAATCCGTTCAAACTGTTAATGTCGGTGAATCGGTTCAAACTGTTCATTTCGGTGAATCGGTTCAAACTGTTAATGTCGGTGAATCGGTTCAAACTGTTCATTTCAGTGAATCGGTTCAAACTGTTCATTTCAGTGAATCGGTTCAAACTGTTCATTTCAGTGAATCGGTTTACAGATCTGATTCACTCATTAATTTGATTCAGTCAGAACTGGTTTGTTGAAGACGTAGTTAAAGTTGAAGTTTTATAGTTATATAACTTTTTTTTGTTGTAATTTGTTGGTTTGTTATTTTATTGAATATGCATGAAACATTGAAATATTCTTTGTTAATTTGGTGTAAGAGTTTTGTTCCATTTTTGTATTTGACATATTAATATACTTTGTAACAATGGATGCATGGTCAAAATAAGAGTGTTATTCAATCAATATTATTTATATACTATTATAGATTTAATTAATATTTTGACTTTTGACTTTTAATTTTTTTCTGTTTTCATTTTATTTTAATTAGTAATATATATATTTTATTTATTTTCATTTTATTTTGATTTTTTCCAGTTTATTTTCTGTCAATTTAGTGCTTGAACTTAAACTTATTTCAGTTAGCTGCCAAAGTAACATTTCTAATTTTCATTTGCATTTTTAAATGTATATTTGTATTTTATTTCTGTTAACAAAAACGTTTTTATTATTTCAGTTTTATTTTAGTTGCATTGAGATACTATAGTTTTTGTTAATATTTTAAATTCGATTTAATTTTGATATTTTCTGCTTTTTTTTGTCAAGTTTTCTTGTTTTTTAATGTGCCTATATAGTTTTTATTATTTTTTAATTTCAGTTTTTTTTGTTATTTTAGAACATCAAGTGAAACTAAATGAAAATAAGAAATGCTGCCTTGGAAGCTAAAATAAAATGAGTTTCAAGTTTTTAAATATTTTATTTTATTTCAGTCAACATTCATTTTATTTCAAGTAAAAAAAAATATATATTATACTTTCAGTTATCTATAAATCTGCCTCAAATTGACAAAAAATGGCAATCATAGCAAATAGATAAATATGGATATAAATATAAATGAATATCTACAGACTGTAGCGTATGGAGATATTATAGTTTTATCACGAGCAGCGTGTGAAGTGAAGAAACAAAAGGTGAAGGCGTTCTCTGTTAGCAGGTGGCGTCTTGTCAAGACGGTCACTAGACGTATAACGGAGGACAAAGACACCCATTACTGCACAATTACAGACGAGACTCTTTGTGTCTGCTCTGCATGTGATAATGAAGCCACTGGGAGAAAGAAAGAGGAACGGAGGTGAGGTGACACCACGATTGGCCACCGACCAAGAAGAAGGTGTAGATAGACGCGTGTGACGAGCGTGAAAACGAGAGAGAGAGAGAGAGAGATGATCTGATGGTCAGTCCAGGTTAAGACTGGTCATCTGAAAACACTCAGTAAAGTAGATGTTGAAGTGTTATTTCATGTGTTTTTCACGAGATGATATAGAAAGTGATGCTATAGTTTAGTGAGTTTTCTCGTGTAGAGTTTGTGTTGAGGTTGAGATTGGGTCAAATAACATTAAGATGATATTTTTCAGTTTTTTTGCTTTATTTGAGAAGCATAAATGTTCACGTATAGCAGTGATGGTGTCTTTGTCCTCTTCCAGATAAAGTTAATATGCGTGTTACATATATTGCTAACTAAAGGTTTACTGCAGTTATATTGAGCTTATATTGAATGTTCATTTTAATACTTTTTTTGTTTTGTTTTGTGGAATCATATATACAGTATATGTGACCCTGGAGCAGTCATAAGGGTCAATTTTTCGAAATTGAGGTTTATGCATCATCTGAAAGCTGAATAAATAATCTTTCCATTGATGTATGGTTTGTTATGATAGGACCATATTTGAAAATCTGGAATCTGAGGGTGCAAAAAAATCTAAATATTGAGAAAATCATCTTTAAAGTTGTTCAAATGAAGTTCTTAGCAATGCATATTACTAATCAAAAATTAAGTTTTTTATGCTAGAAAATTTACCAAATATCTTCATGGAACATGATCTTAATATCCTAATGATTTTTGGCATAAAAGAAAAATCTATAATTTTGACCCATACAATGTATTTTTAGCTGTTTCTACAAATATAACTATACTCTTTAATACAAGTATTACTTATACTATTATAGTTTTTTTTAATATTTTGTATATTATTTTTGTAATAATTGGCTTGGTGAGCAGAAGAGACTTATTTGAAAAACATTAAAAATCTTGCTGTTCAAAAACTTTTGACTGGTAGTGTGTGTGTGTGTGTGTGTGTGTGTGTGTGTGTGTGTGTGTGTGTGTGTGTGTGTGTGTGTGTGTGTGTGTGTGTGTGTTTCTGTGTGTGTGCGTGTGTGTGTGTGTGTGTGTGCGTGTGCGCGTGTGTGTGTGTGTGTGTGTGTGTGTGTGTGTGTGTGTGTTTCGTGTGTGTGTGTGTGTGTGTGCGTGTGTGTGTGTGTGTGTGTGTGTGTGTGTGTGTGTGTGTGTGTGTGTGTGTGTGTGTGTGTGTGTTTGTGTGTTTCTGTGTGTGTGCGTGTGTGTGTGTGTGTGTGTGTGTGTGTGTGTGTTTCTGTGTGTGTGTGTGTGTGTGCGTGTGTGTGTGTGTAATCATACAGCGTTAAATTTAACTAACTATTTAGAATGACAGTGATCCTGTGAGTCTTAGAGAAAGAGAAAGGTGGTGGCAGAGATGGAGATGATCTGATGGTCAGTTTAAATTAAGATTGCATCGCTGCCCTAGTTAGCAAGTCATCAGAGATACAGCGGATTGGCATCAATGTGTTTTCCTTTTTAACACACACACACACACACACACACACACACACACACACTCGTAAGCAGGAAAATAGTTCACATCAGCAGGGACGCACTGAACCGCATGCATGCGTCCTTGTCCAAGAGTTTGACAGAGAGCCAAAACTGTGTTAAACAACGAGCCGTCAACAGAAGAACGAGCAGATTCCCTTCAGCTGCCTGCATACATGCAGAATACAATATGATCATAATTAAACAGCAAATCAGCATATTATTATGATTTCTGAAGATCATGTGACACTGAAGACTGCAGTAATGATGCTGAAAATACAGCTTTGATCACAGAAATAAATTACAGTTTAATAGATATTCACAGCTGTTTTAAATTGTAATAATATTTCACAATTTTTACTGTATTTTTGATCAAAAAAATGCAGCCTTGGTGAGCAGAACACTTCTTTCAAAAACAATAAGAAATATTAATTATTCCAAACTTTTGACTGGTACAGTGCATGCATTTAAAATGTACATGTTTTGAAAATGGACAAAATGATTAATTACAAATTTTAAATGTGTATTCATGCACTATGCAATAAAATCATAAATAATCAGCATATTATTATGATTTCTGAAGATCATGTGACACTGAAGACTGGAGTAATGATGCTGAAAATACAGATTTGATCACAGAAATAAATACAGTTTAATAGATATTCACATAGAAAACAGCTGTTTTAAATTCTAATAAAATATTTTTTTTTTTACTGTATTTACTGAGACAAAAACATAAAAAAAAGTTTGACCATTATGTGCATTTAAAATGTACAGTTCTTCAGATTTTAAAAACATGGTTCTTATATGGCATCAAACCTTTTAAGCACCTTTATTTTTAAGAGTGCATATACTAAAAATGTGGTGAGTTTTGCATTAAAAACATGCACATTTTACTCTTGTCTCATGCCATATTTCTGCAGTGAATGAGTTATGAATGTTGTTTGGTGTTGACTGTAAAATCCGTTCACTGAGTGTGAATTGTATATTTCCAGATGTGATTTTTCCAGCGTTATGGGACAGACTTCATCGTCTCTGTATCTCCGTCCTCTCCTGGTGTTTGTGTGATCTCTATGTGTTTTAAATGCGAGCGTGTCGTCCTTGTTTGCAGTCGTAGAGCTCCGGCGGACCTCGGTGATTAATAACGACTCACCTGTGCTGATATATGACTGTGGATTTTGTGCGTGTAATGAAATATTATGGCGTAATCCGAGCGATGTTCAGCACTATAACACCAGGGTCAGAGCGCCGCACCGGCTCAACATCAAGGATTAGTTTTTATCATTTTTTTAATATCTCTCCCATGGCTTGTAATGCATTAATTTAGACACGCATTGAATTTATTGGAGAGAGGGTGAGGGGAAAAAGGCAATAGTCTTTTTTCTGAAATAATGATCTGTGTAGGCAGTGCCTCTGGACAAAAAAAGAAGTATAATAATAATGACAAATAGAAGGATGAAAATCGGCCCCAAATCCTGCCGACGTACACGAGTATCAGGGCTTTTATTAAAAATTTTAATATCAAAGGCCTTGTACCACCCGAATCAAATTATAATTTGAAAGAAGGATGAATAAAATGGAACACAAGAAAGGAATGTTGACATTGTGTCATTTGAGATGGATTTGGCGTCTCGTCTGGAGTTTTGTTCGGTGAAGCTGGACGTCTGCTGCATACTGGCAGATTTTTCCTTTTCAGGGAATATTAA
>CM049853.1:1265595-1275595 GCA_027422415.1 Schizothorax lantsangensis | reverse complement strand
ACTTAAAATGTGATCTAATTCTGTCTTTGCTTGTGAAGGACCGATCAAAAGCAGGAATCTGGGATGCAGTTTTGATTATGAATACAAATACATGAATATAATAATGACAAAAAGACAACGATCTAACATAGTTCTGTTTCTATGATCTTCAATATTAATCTCATGTTAGATTATGTGATCTAACATGTTAAATATATACTAACTCTTCATTTCAAAATAGATTTTCATAACTTTACCAAAACACTGTTATTTTCTATAGTATTTGTGACTCAAAAGGTCCCGTAATCTGGAAAATATGTATTTGCATATACTCTTTTCCCAGAAAAAAGTTATATGTCTCATAGTAGAACAGAAAAAGTATGCATTAAAAACACACAAGAGCATAACAAAAAAACAACAGCAAAAAGCCCAGATAAAAAGGGGGGGGGGGACAAAAAAAAGCACAAAATGAGAGCGATCAACATCACATCTGATATGGTTTGCTCAAATCACAAACATTGATGATTGAATTTTTATTTCAGTTTTAGTTATTTTATTACATCAAGTTAAATGAAAATGTGAAATGGCAACTAGCTGAAATAAAAAAAAGTTTATTAATAATTATTAATTATTAATGTCTATTAATATTTCAAGGTTTATTTGTGTTTTTATAAACATTTAGTTTTAGTTAATTATAATTATAATATAAACCAATGTTTATTTTAGTATCATTGAGATACTATTGTAGTTAATGTTAATATTTTGAATTATGTTTAAATTTGTATTTTCTGTTTTAATTTTATTTTAAGATTTAGTCATTTTGTCATGGCTTTTTAATAGTTTTTATAATTCCCCGTTTGTAATGAGACTCGTTTATAAACCTGTTTTGACAGAAACTGAAGTTAACAACATTAAAGCTTGAAGAAATTAAAACAAAAGTAGTAATTTTCAGACTTATGTTATATTCATCTTTCATTTACATGTATTTTACATTGCAGTTGTATTACAGTAGTATTATTATTTATATTAATAGTAATATATTGTGAATGTGACGTAGACTGAGAAATGAAAATGTGAAATGGCACTATTTTTATTAATAATTATTAATTATTAATGTCACAGCTAAAAATAATTATAATATAAACCAATGATTTGAGTTATTGTAGTTAATGTTAATATTTTGAATTATGTTTAAATTTGTATTTTCAATTTTATTTTAAGATTTAGTCTTTAATTCAAGTACAAGTCAAAGCAAAGACTTTTTACACTGAAAAAAAATAATTAATTGAATTTGCTCATTTTTTTAAGGTAAATGGTTGCAATCAATTTATTTTAGCTACATATAAAAAATAAAATTTAGTTGACTAACTTTCAATATTTTTTTTTTAAATGTAGCTAAATTAAATTGTTTGCAACCACTTACCTTAAAAAAAATTAGTATAATTTTTTTTCAGTGTACATACAAGTTATTTTATTTTTCAATGTATTTTTTGTTTATATATTTTCACATATGTGTATATTTATTCTCATCTTATTTTTATCGTCTGTGTGTTGTTGTTGTCTCTGTGTACTGTTTAGCTTGTGACACTAAAACAAATTCCTTGTATGAGGGTCAAAGACGTTAAAATGTCATCAAAAGAAATTTACAAAAATGATTTTATGTCCATAGAAAGCACATTAAATGTAAGTAAAGTGTCTACTTTTAAGGTTTTAAATATGTTTTTGGAGAATAAAATAATGTTACATTGTCATTCATTCAGTGTAACACAATATTTATGTTAAAAAATCAAATAACATGCTTATTCTGACTTGTACATATTAAAATATATAAAAGAATAAGATAGCATATTAAATTTTATTGTGTTTTAAATGAGTAAAAAATGTATTACTGACAAATGGGCGAAACCTAGGATAGTGGCACATTTTAAAAATGTAAAATTACAACTAATTAGTATTTTGGGTGAAAGTAATTAGTCTTTTAATATGTCATAAATTGATTTTTGTTGTAAATATGCCTGACATGATTGTTACACTGAATGACATTTTAGTGGCTGTCTTCTGTAAATCAGGGACACATTTATGATATTTATTTTGTGCTCAGAAAAACAAAATTGTAATTGAATTAAACAGAAAGCTTTTTCATTTTTTGGGGGAAAAACAACAACAATTAGAGCAGTATTACACTTATTGTTTTTATGCTTAAACCCTTTTTCGTCGTTGACCCATGCACAACACACTTGGCAATAAAGCTCTTTCTGATTCTGAAGATTTCTGAAGATGCACAGATTTCTCCTCCAGAAGGACAGAGGTCTCCATCACACACTCTTGTAGCTGCTGTGTGTGTTGATGTGGTTTGGTGTGTGAGGCGTTTAGCTGCTGCTGCTGTGACGGATCTCCATATGTTCTGCTGTGTCTCTGAGGAACACGCGTGTGCACAGAGCTTCAATATCTGACAGCCTGGATGGCATCATGACAACCATAGAACAGCCTGACCTTTCACCCTCCGTCACACGAGCCTCGCCAACATATCATTACAGCAGACACTTCTGCTGCTAACACCAAAACAATGCACTTTCATGCTTGAAATAAAACAAATGTTCACTGAAATAAAATTTTAAAATAATAAAATAATAAATGTTAACTGAAATAAAATTTAAAAAAATAATAAAATAATAAATGTTAACTAAAATAAAATTTAAAAAATAATAAAATAATAAATGTTAACTAAAATAAAATTTAAAAAATAATAAAATAATAAATGTTAACTGAAATAAAATTGTAAAGATAATAAAATAATAAATGTTAACTAAAATAAATTTAAAAAATAATAAAATAATAAATGTTAACTAAAATAAATTTAAAAATAATAAAATAATAAATGTTAACTAAAATAAAATTTAAAAAATAATAAAATAATAAATGTTAACTAAAATAAATTTAAAAAAATAATAAAATAATAATGAATTTAATCAAATAATAAATGTTAACTGAAATAAAATTTAAAAAATAATAAAATAATAAATGTTAACTGAAATAAATTTAATAAAATAATAAAATAATAATGAATTTAATAAAATAATAAATGTTAACTGAAATAAATTTTAAATATAAAAGAAATAAACTAATAAAACAAATGTTAACTGAAATAAAATTAAAATATAAAAGTTAAATAAAATTTTAAAGATAATAAAATAATAAATGTTAACTAATAAAATTTTAAAGATAATAAAATAATAAATGTTAACAAATGTTAACTGAAATAAAATTAAAATACAAAATAAATTAATAAAATAAATGATAACTTAAATAAAATTAAAATATAAAACTAATAAACTAATAAAACTATAAATTTTAACTATAAACTAATATAGTTTTTATTGATAATTTGAATTCATTTTTATATTTTCAGTTTTCATTTCAATTTTAATTTAGTTTTATTATTTTTGTGCTATTTTTTTTTTCAATATGCCTAGTTTTTATGTCTATAGTTTTTAATAATTGTTATTTCAGTTTTACTTTTAGTTATTTTAGTGCATCAAGTTAAACTGAATGAAAATGAGAAATAAAATAAGAATATTTACATATTTTTTGTTTATTTCAGTTAATGTTTATTTTAATTGAAATAACAAAAACTTTTTTATGGTTCTAGTTTAAGTATAATAATCCTGATATACACCGGTGTTATTTTAGTTATTTTTAGTGTTATTTTCTTGTATTTTCTGTTTTTATTTTATTTTTTGCTACAGCTTTAGTATATATATATATATTTTTAATATGCCTATATAGTTTTTATTAATTTTTATTTAAACCTTTCTTTTAGTTACTTTCATAAGTCAAGTTAAACTAAATGCTGTATTGGCAACTAGCTAAAATTTTATTTTTATATTTATATTTATATTTTATTTAGTGCTTTTAAACGATTAATCGCATCCAAAATAAAGTTTTGTTTACAAAATATATGTGTGTGTGCTGTGTATATTTATTATGCATATATAAATACACACACATGCATGTATATATTTCAGAAAAATATTTTGTTTATACATTAAATATATTTATATATAATATAAATTATAGGAATATAAATATGTGCATGTAAATACATATATAAATATATACTTTATGTGTGTGTGTATAAATATACACAGCACACACACATATATTATGTAAACAAAAACTTCTATTTTGGATGTGATTAATCACGATTAATATTTGATTTGATCAGAAATGCAGATAGTTCTAGTTGTGGTTGACTCTGATGATAACCCTGCAGCAGATGCACACATGTTGGGATTGTTCTGTGATTATTGGTACATGTGACATAAATCAGTATTTGTGTTTTACATCAGAAGAATGAATGTTTTTGAGTTATTGGTGATTTCCTAGAAATGCTGCGTGTCGGTGTAATCTGTGTGAACATGCATAATCTGAGATTATCATCTTCCAGCGCTGATGACAGAAGAGAGACGTCAGCGGCGCTGTTAAACAACGTTATTAAACCAGAGTGCATGGAAAGATTCAGTGTTCAGACTGAGGTCTAGAAACACAGAGAAGTGCTGCTTCGTGAATGTAAAGAGAGATGTTGGTTATGTTTGAGTGTTCAGTCGCTGCATTGAGAGGAACGCAGAGGTTTGGTAATAGGAACATTATTTAAAGGCTGTAGATCCAGAGGGAACGATTAAAGCCTTACGCTAATTAGAGAAGGTCTAAGAACAAGGGAGTTAAAAACAAATGAGTGAACAGAGATCCGGAGGGCTGAGGTTATAGTCCATCCTCAGAGAATCTGTGCAGTAATGCATCGGGACTCTAGTTTACAGATGCATATGAATATGAATATGAGTTTCTAGATGAGTCTGACTGATCTTACGTTCACAAAAACACCTTTTTCTGATTCGTTATGTCATCAAAACTGATGAAAGTTCAGGTTTTTTTTACTTAAATTTCATTAAAATTGCAAAATAACATTTAATTTATAAGAAAATAACTGGATGCCTCTCAGGTCAGTTTTATTTTAGTATCTTTTTTTATTTTTTTTAGTGCTTTTCATTTTAAGTTAACGTTTTAGTCATTTTGTTGTTGTGTTTGTGCTTTTTTATTATCAGTAAATATTTTTTAATTTTAATTTTTATCTGTTTTAGTACATCATGTTAAACTAAATTAAAAATGTCGCTTTGAAAACTAGCTGAAATAAAAGAATTAGACATATATATATATATATATATATATATTAGTTAATATTTTTTTATTTTAAGTTATGAAAACTTTTTTTATGATTTTAGTTTTGGTTGACTATAAAAATCCTAATAAACACAAGTGTAATTATAGTGTTTTGAATATTTTGAATTTTAGTTAAAGTTGTAGTAATTTTTTTGTTTTTGTCATTTTTATTTTATAATTATTATTTTTAATATATATTATTTATTTAGTCATTTAGCAGATGCTTTTATCCAAATGAGGACAACAGAAGCAATCAATCGTAGTATTAAAACAACTAAAACAGATCCAAAACTAAAAGCTAAAACTGTATAAATACTGTATATACACATTTAAAAAAAATAAAGAAATTAAATAAAAATGACAAATGCATACAACAAAATTTCAAAACTTAACATTTAAATGAAAACAAAAAATAATATATTACGTGAAAACCTAAAAACTTAAATTAAAATTAGAAATGTTGCCTTGGCAACTACATAAAATTAAATTAATTCAAGTAATAAAATGACTAAAACTGATATAAAAATAAATTAAAGTTAAATGAAAGTATAACAAAATAATTTGAGCTTATAAAATTAAATCTTAAACTAAAATTAAAATGAAAGACTGAAAAAAAAAATATATATATATAAAAATAGCCAAAAAACAACCTTAAAAAACAAAAAATTAAAACGAAATAAAAACTAATATATATATATATATATATAGTATTTATTTCTTTTATTTTTTTAGTTGTTTTTATATATACATATATATAGTTTTTATTCATTTTTATTTCTTTTTAATTTTTGTTGTTTTTTTAAGGGTTTTTTATTTTAAAAAAAAGTGGCTATTTTCGTGCATCAAGTTAAACTAAATGCAAATGAGCAACTTTGGCAACTAGAAAAAAATGTTGTGTATGATTATATTTAACTATAATAACCTGATCTGAGATGATGAGGTCATGTGACAGTACGGCACACAACAGTTTGGATCATTTACTGTGAAATAAAGCGTATTGTTTCATATACTCTTAGTTTATAAATGTCATGAACCCTCGTGTGTTTCACATGCATGTTATTGCTGCTGTTTACAGACAGAATCATAATGTGCATGTGTGCAGATATGAGAACTGTTATGATAAATGAAGACACATCTGGAGCTGGGTTCAAAATATCGATTTTGAAAAATATATGCACTGTATTACATATTCATTCTATGTTACTGAACCTGTTCCTCAATATTTAATGTATGTTTGAATAAATCTGTCATGAAAACAAGTTATGACATTCACTGTTTACAACAAACCAGAGTAGAAACATAATTATATCATTGAAAAGTTGTTATAAATTTTATATTTTACTATTATTATATTTATTATATTTTTTAATATTTTTGTATTTTAAATTGCACATAAGACTGTTGTTAAATATTTGTTTATAAATGACTTTAATATAGTAATGTAGCACCTGACAGGTTTTATTATGTAGTTTACAGCATTAGATTGTATCCTTGAATAAAACTGATTCGCTGAAGCTCCAAACGAATCATCACTGAATCAAACTGAAATTGAATCGAATCACAAGCTTGTGAATCAAATGCAATGCAATGGTGGACAGCCCTCATGTGAACCCTGATCTTTAGAGAAACACAGACGTACAGACGGAGAGAGAGGAGGAGAAAAATAATAATCTCAGGCTAAATTAAAAACATCCTGAAATGAAATAAAGATGAGTGTGGTGTTGGGTCTCAGCCGCCGGAATATAAAAGACAGAGTATGAAATATATATACGGCACGGGAGGCAACGTGAATGCTAAGCTGATGTACCTCAACCGTCTGTCCTGAGATCCTTCTGTCTCACACACACACACACACACACACACACACACACACACACACTCACACACACACTCACACACACACTCACACACACACACACACTCACACACACACACACACACACACACACACACACACACACACACACACACACTCACACACACACACACACACACTCACACACACACACACACACACACACACACACACTCACACACACACTCACACACACACACACACACACACACACACACACACACACACACACACTCACACTCACACACACACACACACACACACTCACACTCACACACACACACACACACACACACACACTCACACACACACACACACACACACACACTCACACTCACACACACACTCACACACACACACACACACACACACTCACTCACACACACACACTCACACTCACACACACACACACACACACACTCACTCACACACACTCTCTCACACACACACACACACACACACACACACACACACTCACTCACACACACACACACACACACACTCACACACACACGCTTTTAATAAGATTCCATGTTATTTTCCCACTCCTGTAATGCTTTTATTATTGCAGATTCTCTCGCAGGTGAAGCATATTGATCACAGGGCCATGAGAGAGAGAGAGAGAGAGAGAGAGAGAGAGAGAGAGAGAGAGAGACGAGAGAGATGTGCATGCTTTCATAAATCAGAGAGCGAGAGGAGCGACAGAAATGAAATTTGCCTCAGAATCTATACGTGAAGTTTCTGCTGTCTAATCTGCGTCTGGATTAGAGCAGAGAAGCAACGCTCCTCGTTTAGAGAAAGTTAGGAGTATTAAGTCTCCAGAGTAATTAAAGAGCAGCATATAATGCTCTGTTCATGATTAAATATGTGTAATGTAATGCAGCAACATTCATACATGCTTAAAAGCAGATCAGTGTTATTTAAGTAGAGCTGAAATACTGTGGTTTTAATTAATATTTTGAATTCATTTTTATTTGTATATTTTACTAAAATGTTTAGTGCTGTCAAACGATTAATCGCAATTAATCACATCCAAAATTAAAATTTTGTTTGCATAATATATGTGTGTGTACTTTGTATATTTATTATTTATATATAAATACACACACATGCATGTATATATTTAAGAAAAATATGTTATATTTTAAATATATTATTTATAATATAAATTATATGAATATAAATATATACATGTAAATATTTTCAATATATATACTGTATGTGTGTATGTTTATGTATACGTTATAAATATGCACAGTATGCACACATATATTATGCAAACAAAAACTTTTATTTTGGATGTGATTAATTGTTTGACCGCACTAAAAATTGTATTAAAGTTTTAGCCATTTTTTGTGTTTTGGTCCATTTTATTAGTTTTTATTATTATTATTTGCCTATATACTTTTTATTATTTTTATTGCAGTAGTTTTAGTTATTTTAGTGCATCAAGTTAAACTAAATGAAAATGAGAATTTAAGTAACACATTTTTTTAGGTTAGTTTTAGTTTATTTTTTGAGTTTTAGTTGATTATAATACTGTAAAAAGTGATGCTGACTTAACTTAAAAAAATTGAGGAAACCCGTTGCCTTAAAATTATTAAGTAAATAATAATAAAATCTTTTTACATGCATGCTTTACTGGCAGAATATTGCATTAATTTTAAATGTAAGTGTATTATTGGTGTCCCAATGGTCTTAAATGGTCTTTTTATCTTCATATATTTTTATCATCAATATTGTAAAAAAAAAAATGGCTGCTTCATATTTTAATGGAAACATTATATTTTTCAGCATTCACAGATGAATAGAAATTATTATTTGAAATATAAATCTTTTGTAACATTTACGATTATTCACGATCAATTTAATATGCCCTTGTTTATTTTCTTAATGCACATTTCTGGTCTTAATATGAATGTTTCCTAAATCCAAAACTCCTTTTCAAACGATGTCTAGTTCACTCTTGATTACTGTAGTAACTAGTCACATGTCTATATTTAACGTGTGCTTTGCTGTGAGTCTCTTCTGATGTTTAAATGATTGTGATAATGGAGACATTACATCAGAGTTTCCATCCGGCTGCAGTGTTTGTGAGGACAGAGATGTTTCAGGCATTGATCGAGAGCTTTTAGAAAACAAATGAGCTGAGACTGTTTATATGAAAGCTCCTGCTTGTCAGAAATATGAAGAATATATATTAATATGATGTGTGTGTAACTCCTGCTCCAGCAAACAGAACATAAAATGCAATGCCTGTTTTCATGCAGGTACTAGAGTTGAACCAAGTAGTTCGAAAATGCATTATTTGATCAAAAATACAGTCAAAATTGTGAAATATTATTATAATGTAAAATAGCTGTTTTCTATGTGAATATCTGTGAAACTGTAATTTATTTCTGTGATCAAAGCTGTATTTTCAGCATCATTACTGCAGTCTTCAGTGTCACATGATCTTCAGAAATCATAATAATATGCTGATTTGCTGCTTATTTATGATTATATTGCATAGTGCATGAATACACATTAAAAAAAAAATAATAATAATTATAATCCTGAAAAATTAAATGTATGACAGTTTCCACAAAAATATTGTGCAGCACGACTGTTTTCAACATTGATAATAATCAGAAATGTTTCTTGAGCAGCAAATCAGCATATTATTATGATTTCTGAAGATCATGTGACACTGAAGACTGCAGTAATGATGCTGAAAATACAGCTTTGATCACAGAAATAAATTACAGTTTAACAGATATTCACATAGAAAACAGCTGTTTTACATTGTAATAATATTTGATAATTTTGACAGTATTTTTGATCAAATAAACACAGTCTTGAAGAGCAGAAGAGACTTCTCTCAGAAAGTGAATGAACTTGGCCGTCACTGATTCTTCCAGTTTTGTTCTCAGAGAAATGCTTACATTTGAACTTACAATTACATTAAAA
>CM049853.1:1240595-1260595 GCA_027422415.1 Schizothorax lantsangensis | reverse complement strand
GTAATGTTTGTGTTTATGCCTTTTTATTATTTTTTAGTTTTTGAAAATGTCCGTATAGTTATTCATTTATATTTCAGTTTTAGTTATTTTATTGCATCACATGGAATTATTTTTTTTTTTTACATCACATTTAAAATGAGAAATTCTGCCTTAGAAAAACTATATTACTATTATTTTAAATTATATATATATATATATATTTTTTTTTTTTTTTTTTTCATGATTTTATTTCAAGTTACAAAAATGTTTATGGTTCTATTTTTTTAACTATAACTACTTTCATTTTTCTTATGGTGGATTTTGTGTAGATCTAGCTGCTAAATCATATTTAATACTGAAACTCTAATTGAAATCCTCATATGTTCCTCTGAATGCAAAAACAAATCTGATATTTTTATCCAAAGCAACTTACATTGCATTCAGTGCTCTGCATGTTAATCAGTTCTGGGAATTGAACCCATGACCTCGCTGTTGCAAGCGCCATGATCTACACTTTGAGCTACAGGAACTGATATATTATGTATATGCATCTAGTGATTTTGCTCAGGAAAAACAAAGACAGATGGATGCAATTTCATATTGCTTTCTCTCCTTTTCATTTATTAATAAACAGAGGGAGGTTTTAATGCAAGAACGACAAAATGCATAGAAAAGATGAGGATTAGGAGCGTAAGTGCATCACAGAGAATGATGGGAAATGCAGTTCAGTCTCAAGGTATTTTCTAGTTTAATTGTTTTAAACAGACTGGTGTCCTTCAGTGGCGCGTCCTCATCGCTCATTCTTAATTTGCTGTGTTTGTGCTGCGAGAGGTCACTCAGAAAGCCCTCATCGTTCATCGCCGTCCTCCTCCAGCAGCTTTATTTGTCCAGGTCACAGCAAACACCGCTTCTCTCTTTATCTCTCAGAATTGTCAGTAGTGTCCTGCGGCTCTGTAATCAGTGGATGTGAGGCGTCTCGTCTCAGGAATCCATTAGGTGCTTCTCCAGTGTCGGACTGTTTCATCAGTAAGTGAGCCGCAGATGCGACTCGTCACGTTTTTTATACACTGAATAATGCCGAGGCTCATTGGAACGCAGCGGGTGAGTTTGGCCGTGTTTGTTTCTGAGGGTTTGAGGTGTTTTTGTGTCGCTCGTTCTGCCAGCTGTCAGAAACCCTGCCATCCCATCCCACGGGTCAGCTGACCCGAGCAAACACCCATCTGGCACCAGCACACACACACACACACACACACACACACACACTCACACACACACACACTCACACACACACACACACACACACTCACTCACACACACACACACACACACACACACACACACACACACTCACTCACACACACACTCACACACTCACACTCACCCACTCACACTCACACACACACACACACACACACACTACCTGTGATTCTTCACATTAGTCTTTTCACTGAGAAGAAACAGTTTCTATTGAGAAAACTCTCTGCTATTCCTTAAACAGACAATGTCCCTGCAGCACAAAAGCAGTCATAAGTAACACAGGTATATTTGTAGAAATAGACAACAATACATTGTATGGGTCAAAATTATCCATTTTTCTTTTATGCCAAAAATCATTAGGATATTAAGTAAAGATCATGTTCCATGAAGATATTTTGTAAGTTTCCTACCGTAAATATATCAAAACTTAATTTTTGATTAATAATATGCATTGCTAAGAACTTCATTTGAACAACTTTAAAGGTGATTTTCTCAATATTTAGATTTTTTTGCACCCTCAGATTCCAGATTTACAAATATTGTCCTATCATAACAAACCATACATCAATGGAAAGATTATTTATTCAGCTTTCAGATGATGCATAAATCTCAATTTCAAAAAAATTGACCCTTATGACTGCTTATGACTGGTTTTGACCCTTATGACTTAAATTCAGTTAAGTGAAATAAACATTAACTAAATAAATAAAACATAAATATAAAACTTAAAATTAATTTATAGTCAGCTAGTCATTTTCATTTAGTTGAACTTGAAAATGCAAATTAATTTTTTTTATTATTTTAAATGAATAAAACTAAAAAGACAGAAAAAAAACAAGATAATGATAAATAATATAATAACAAAATAAATAATAAAAATTACAAAAACTAAAATATTACTAAATCTTTAACGACAATTAAAATGAAAAATACAAAAATAAAAACAAATATTTATTGTGTGTGATAGATGTATATGTTGTCCTGTTTATTAAATTTGAGTCTGTAATAAAAGTTTGATTGATTGATAATTAAAAATAGTACTTAAAACTACTATCTCAATTATCAATTTATACTAAAATAACAAAGTAAAGTATGTATGTATATATATGTAGATGTGTAATATGTAAAAAGTATATAAAATATTGTGAATAATTTGAATATAAAAATCAAAACTAATTCAAAATATTTAAAAAAAAACTATATTAGTATCTTAATTATCAATTTATACTAAAATAACAAAGTATGTATGTATATATATGTAGATGTGTAATATGTAAAAAGTATATAAAATATTGTGAATAATATGAATATAAAAAAAAATTCAAAATATTACAAAAAAACTATTAGTATCTTAATTATCAATTTATACTAAAATAACACTGATGTTATTTTACTTTTTAAATTTTTTGTATTATATAAGTGTATCTACTATATGTATTATATATTTTTATTTACATTATATATACAATGCATACACAGCATTATGTATTATCTAAAGCTGTATTGCAGTTATTTTGTGTCTTGTTATCTGGAGATAGAGAGACTTGTTTCATACCCTTGTGATCTTGAGAAAATAATAACTGCAGAATGCTGTGGTCAATGATGATGGAAACATTAATTTTTGCATAAACTCTTCTAGGAAGTGGAACAAATCCACGCTATATATATATTTCAGCTCAGCTTCGGTTTCACACTGATAACACACATGGACTCCAGTTTAGATCCGTTTTTCCACATCAGTCAGTGATCTGCATGTCAGCCCTGGAGAAACATCTCTGAGTGTCTCTCTCCAGACGAGCAGCGCAGCATCTTCTCCATCTCTCCGTGTGCTGGTGATCAGCAGAACTGTGCGCTGATAGCAGATGGTGTGTGTGCTTCGCTCGGTCAGGGGTCTGAGCGCTTCGTCCTTGAAGAAGGTTCACATCCACAAATCAGCAGCAGCTCGAGCCGGAAGTCTGTAGTGATGAAAGCATGAATATTCTTGGAAAGTGCTCGCCGATGGAGAGGCGTTTTGATTAATGCTTTTCAGATGAGTATTGATTCTTCGTCTGGAGTGAAATTGTGTTTCCTGGTTTTGGTTTTTCCAACCGCTGGAGTCTAGAGGAGGAGCGAGGAACACACACACACACACACTCGCACACACACACACACACACACACTCACACACTCACACACACACTCACACACCCATACACACACACCCACACACACACACACACACACTCGCACACACACACTCACACACACACACACACACACACTCACACACACACACCCACACACACACACACACACACACACACGCACTCGCACACACACACTCACACACTCACACACACACACACACCCACACACACACACACTCACACTCACACAGAGACACACACACTCACACAGAGACACACACACACACACACACACACACACACTCACACTCACACAGAGACACACACACTCACACAGAGACACACACTCGCACACAAACACACGCACACACACACGCACTCACACACACACACACACACACACTCACACACACGCACTCACACACACGCACACGCACTCACACACTCAGACACACACACACACACACACACACACTCACACACACACTCGCACACACACACACACACACACACACACACACTCACACACACACTCGCACACACACACACACACACACACACACTCTCTCTCTCTCACACACACACACACACACACTCTCTCTCTCTCACACACACACACACACACACACTCTCTCTCTCACACACACACACACACACACACACTCTCTCTCTCACACACACACACACACTCTCTCTCTCTCACACACACACACACACACACACACTCTCTCTCTCACACACACTCTCTCTCTCTCACACACACACTCACTCACACACGTACACACATTCACTCACACACACACACACACACAAACACACACACACACACTGCTGCAGTGCTCCAGTTACTTCAGTGATGCTGCATCAGTGTGTTCAGCACAATATCAACTCACAAACACAAAACACGCTTCTGAATGTCATATTAATATGCAGCGACAGCAGCGAGACCCGAGCACGAGAGAGGAATGAGGTTAAAGGTCACAGACAGTCTTTCACTTCTGGATGTTTTGCACCTTTAAAAGAGTAAACTGGAGGGGAAAAAGTTTTGAAACAACTTTCACTCAGAAATTACCAGTAAATTTCACGAAAATTGCAAGTAACGTTGAATTAAATGGAAAATTTGGAAGTAGACCGACTGAAATAGTATTCTTGTAAAACGTAAAACATTTTATTTTCTCAAAAAACTTATTTTTTATTATTGTTATTTATTTATTTATTTATTTTACAGTGCAGTTTAACCAAAAATTACAATTTTGTCATTTTTTTCCAAACCTGTATGACTTTCTTTCCACTGAATTTCATTGTACGGACAAAAATACTGAGACATTTCTAACAATATTTTCAATCTGAGAAAGTTTTACATTGATACGAGGCTGAGCAAATTATGACAGAATTGACATTTTTATGTGAACTGTCCCTTTAAAACAGTTTCTCACTCTTTATTTCATTTGTCTACTAACAACATCCAAACTTGTAAATATAGCATTGCAGAAGAATTCTGTCATTTTTAGCACATCTCATCATTCATTCAGCAATGTTTTGGAATAAAATGTCCAAGTTACTTGTCTTGTAAAGGCTACAGGAGGAACGAGGTTAAATGTCATAAACAGTGTTTCACTTTTGGATGTTTAGCTTCTTTAAAACACTTTTCAGAATCACAAACATCTACAAATGAAGCGTGTCGTTCCAAATCCATATGTTGTTGTGAAATAGTCCACTGTTTTGCTCTTTTAAAGGGACAGTACACCCAAAAATGAACCTTTGGTTATCTTTCTTTCTTCTGTAGAGAGCACAAAAGAAGATATTTTGAAGAATGTTGGGAACAGAACAACATTGGACTCCATTGACTTCCACTGTATGAACAAAAAACAGAGATATTTCTCAAAATATCTTCTTTCTGAGAAAGTTTTATGACACACATCATCTAAAATGAAGCTTATGTTGTTCCAAACCCATATGTTTTTGCAAAATAATCCAATATTTAGTTCCAATGATTGTGTGTCTACTTTAAAAATTACTATTTTATCATAATTCTGTTCCAAACCTGACTTTCTTTCGTCTGCGTAAAACACAAAAGAAGATATTTTGAAGAAAAACATTGGACTCCATTCACTTCCACTGTATGAACAAAAAATATGCAAAATATCCCAAAAATTCACTTTTTGCACTAATTATGCTGCATACTCTGATCACTTATACTGAGATTTTTTGTCCAGTTGCGTTGAAATAATGATTAGTGGGTTTCTGAGGGTTAAGGACTTAATTTATTGACTGCTGATTGCAAATATTTGACATAGTTTGTTTGGGTAGAAATATGTTTTGTCATATTTGCTTTTTTTATTAGTTTTTTTGCCATCCACTTTCCTGCTTGATGTCCTCCTGTCTGGCAAATTGATTCATATTGGGGGAAAAAAATCACTATTTCGTTTTAAGGAGGTAAAATCGGTCCTTATCAACCTCGGTTGACATGGCAACAGATTCTATCATATTCTTTTGGCAGTGAATGTTTTGAGTGGGAAATATGGTACAAGATAATCCTATTCAAATCAAGGAGTTAGGTCAAACGTAATCTAAGGGTGTTTTCAGACCTGTAGATCGTCTGCTTTGTTCTGAAACAGGGACTTCATTTGTTACAATGTTGCATTTTCTTCTTGGTTCGGTTCGCTTTCACACGGCAACATTGCAAAGTGTACCAAACTGTGTTTATGCAAGTCACATGTGAGCAAAGCTGTGTGTCTGTGTGTGTGTGTGTGTGTGTGAGTGCGTGTGTGTGCGCGTGTGCTTGTTTGTTTGTGTCCAAAAGCATAAAGAGCCGTCAGCTTTCCAGTCGCCCCCGCAGCACCCCGATGCCTCGCACCGAACGGTCCGCGTAGCGCCGATCCATCCCGAACAAGTCTAAACAAACTATCAACAATGGCGGACGTTGTGTTGTTATTGACGTTCATGGCTTTGCGAACCTACATCGGCATCCAAACACGGCGAATCCAACGTGTCTGTGTTTAGCTGCTATTTCAAATATGGCGGTCCAAAGTTTCTGTTCTGTTTCTGTTCTTCTTGTTGGTCACGGTAACCCCGACCCCAGCCCCTGACGCAAGCGGTTCTTCCTTCTAGCCCAGCAATGTTTTGGTGCTACTTACGAACCGCTTTTGCTGGTTTGGAGCTTTTGAGCTTTGTCGAAAGACAAAGAACCGGTTTGAAAATAGGCTCTGGCTCTGAACCAGCACTGGAACTGCCTTGGTGGAAAAGGGGTATGAAGAACCGCTGAAGAACCATACAGGAGCTTAACAGGTTCTTTGTACGGCAGTGGTGCTATATAGCACCTTAATCACCCCAAAGAACCGGTGAAGAACTGCTGAAGAACCATACAGGAGCTTAACAGGTTCTTTGTACGGCAGTGGTACTATATAGCACCTTAATCACCCCAAAGAACTGCTGAAGAACCATACAGGAGCTTAACAGGTTCTTTGTATGGTAGTGGTGCTATATAGCACCTTAATCACCCGCTGGAAGAACCACTGAAGCACCAAGATTTGGAGCTATACAGCACCAACAATGGTTCCCCTATGATTAAGAGCCAAAGAACCACTTTTAGTGCTACATAGCACCATTTTTTTAGAGTGTAGTAACGTATTCCATTAGCTACATTACACATTTTAGGTAATGTAATCAGACAACTTATTGTGGATGTGAATAATCGCGATTAATCGTTGCCCAGCACTACTAATTAGTAAGTAATCCAGCCAGCTCTAATGATCGTGGATGAAACCCGCCTCACACCGACAGGCCTCTGCGGTTCTCCGGCTGTGTTTGTCATCCTCCGCTCCTCGATGTGTCCCTCGGGTGTGTTTTCCTCCCCTCCTCTTTTCATTATGTAGATGTGTCTCTGCGCTCCTGCTGACTGCGTTTGCTATATTCCTTTTTTATTCGGTATATTTCTCTGTTGATTTGTCTCGCAGCGGGAGTGAAGAGGGCATCAATCACTGTCACTTACTGTCGCTCATCTTAAACACGGGATACTTCTCGCTCTCACCCCGCCACCCGTCTGAATTTTAAAACTCACTCAATACATAAATCTGCAGAGGGCTCGGGAACCCGGCAGCAATCTGACTCAAATATATGTTTACACGTTTACAAATGAGGAGCGCGCGGGAGCGCCGTCACTTCTGATTCCTGCGGACTCGCGCTAGCGCAGCTCTTGTTCAGATGAATGATTAAAGTTAAGGCCCAGCCTGGACTCTCCACCCAGAGATCTTATTTCAAGAAGAATGGGGGAGCTGTCATCTTTTGATGCATCGCCCGGCGTCCTGCATGCAAAGAGGAGGCGTGCGCGCTCACGAGGCGCGGCATTCCTGGAAGTCACTGCGCTTTCAAAGACTAAAGCTGTTTGTTTGTAGTGTTCACGATTCACGAGGAGCAGGAACGAGAGCGATATCGCTTATCATATGTGACCCTGGAGCACAAAAGCAGTCATAAGTAACACAGGTATATTTGTAGCAATAGCCAACAATACATTGTATGGGTCAAAATTATCCATTTTTCTTTTATGACAAAAATCATTAGGATATTAAGTAAAGATCATGTTCCATGAAGATATTTTGTAAATTTTCTACCATAAATATATCAAAACCTAATTTTTGATTAGTAATATGCATTGCTAAGAACTTCATTTGAACAACTTTAAAGGTATTTTCTCAATATTTAGATTTTTTTGCACCCTCAGATTCCAGATTTTCAAATAGTTGTATCTCAGCCAAATATCATCCTATCATAACAAACCATACATCAATGGAAAGCTATTTATTCAGCTTTCAGATGGTGTATAAATCTCAATTTCAAAAAATGTACCCTTATGACTGGTTTTGTGGTCCAGGGTCACATATTAAATAAATATGAGACAAAATCTCATAGGCTACAGGAGCATTTTTGCCCCAATATCTTGAATTTTAGGGCATAACTGTATTTATGGATTTGTTGCCCTGCATCATATTTGTCAACAGTCAACTGTTTGATATGTAAGATGATGTACAGGTCTGGGGGCGGAGCAGTGCGTTAACTGCATTAAAATATTTTAATCGTGTTATTTTTTCAATAACTAATTAATTAAGTTACACAAGCTTTAGTCTGTATCCAGACCTTATGAAGATCTGAGAAGAGATGATGCCAACCCTGTAACAACATATAAAACTACCAAATTTTGCTTAATCGCAGTGTTTAATCGCAACATATAATCATTGCAGGTAATAGTGTTCACGTCTGTTTGATTGCATGCAATTTGTAACTAACGGCATGTTTCTTACTGTACATTTCTGCCATAGTCACCACTAATAACCTGCTCCTAAATATAATGTAGAAACTTAAAATTTTCTGTAAAGCTGCTTTGCAACGATTTGTGTCGTGAAAAGCGCTATACAAATAAACTTGAATTGAATTAAGTTAACGCTTAACCTGATAGCCCTAATTTATATATACAGTATATAGGGTTAGGGTTAAGATTATATATATATACATTTAATCTTGCATGCATCTTGTATACTTTTCAATCAACTTTTATAAACAATAAAAAAAATGTGTACTCACGTTCATGGTGTAAATGAAAATGAATGACTTGCTTTTTACAGTATGTGTTCATTGTATCTTCATATTCTGATATTACTTTGTAAATAAATACATAGTCACAATTATAATGGAAACATAGCTAGTATGAAGACATCTTGGTTTGTTAAACATCTCTGCAGTTTTGTGTGTTTTTCTAGTTTTGTCGCGTCACTCGGTTCGCTGTGACTCCCAGCTACGGCTCGCTTTGTTATGATTTTCTCTCTCTGTCTTTCTTGTCTCTCTCTGTCTTTCTTGTCTCTCTCTGTCTTTCTTGGCTCTCTCTGAATGATGGATCGCTGTGGGTTTTGTCGGTGTGATGGTTCGCTCTCCTCCTGTGGGATGTGTGCGTGTGCCGGTGATCTATGGCCCGTGAAGTTCTCAGTCCTGGTGGTCGGTAACGGGGCGGTGTATTCTCCGGGGCGCTGTGAGGAGAATGTGCATTATCTGTCGAGTCCTTCAGGGCCAGAGAAGCGAATCAAGCCTGAAATAGAGCTCTCATCCAAAGCTTAAGCACCAGGCGATGACATAAACAACACAGTTCTTCTCTCTCCTTCGTTCCCGTCAGTGTTTCCTCCAGTCACACTCAAACAGATGGGATTATTTTCAATTCTCAGGCACAGGATTGTGCTTAATTAGCAGCGTTTTACACCAAAATTTTACCTAATTAGAGCACAGTGTCAGTCCTCACATCACCTGTGTTAAAATTCATTTTAAGCTTGCAATCAGTCATTTGAGCTTCCATTAGGAAGCAACTCATAGATATTGAAACATAGTCACGTTTGCCTTGGAACAACACCCTAGAAACACCAAATCTTCTTGTACTGTTAACACTATAATATAAGACCAGATGACCATGTTTTAGAACTTGAATCTTTCTACTTTTTCTTTAAAATAGGGTCTCCAAAAGGTTTTTTTGCAGTGAACCATTTTTGGTTCCTCAAAGAACCTTTCAGTGATCTATTTCCATATTTTTCTAAGTATTAAGAACATTTTAATAACCTTTTTCCACTATAAAGAACCTTTAGTGGTTCCATGGATGTTAAAGTTTCTTCATGTAACCACTGATGCCAATAACACTCTTAATATATATATATACATATATTATGAAGAGTTCATTTGCAGCTTCGTTTTTAACAATTTTTAAAAATCATGTTTTTTCATTGTGCATTGCAATTAATCTCAATCAAACTGTAGTTGGGTTATTTTGATTAGGTTAAAAAATACAGCTAACTAGCACAATAAAAACATGATAACATAATAAAAAACATGATTTTTGAAATAAATTTTAAAAACGGAGTTATCTGTCTTTGCAAATAAACTCTTCATACGTATATATACAGTGTATATATATATATATATATATACTGCCCTCCAAAAGTTTGGAAACGCTCTAGAAAAGTGGGGTTTTGGACAATATTGGCATGAATCCTTTTTAATTTGTGATAATTTTGCACTGATAAGGGACAACACAAACTATGAAAACATATTTTATTACATAAACAGTTTATACATAGAAAAAAACTAAATTTTCGATTCATCAAAATATCCACCATTAGCAGCTATTACAGCTCTGCCTAAATTGTGTTCTAATTGGTTCATTGTATTCTAAACTTAATTGGCAATCAATTGTTGAAGCTATTAAGGTGTACTGACCCAAAAATCTGTTAAAAACCTGGACCAAGTTTAAACCAGTAACCAGGCATCACAGCATGTCTGACTTTGACATGTACCAGCCAAGTAATCAAAATGCTTGCATCACAGCATGTCTGACTTTGACATGTGTTTATTGCCATTAGGTATAGCCAAAAATTAAAATGTTAATTGCTTAGGTATTTAGATGATGTTGCTTAGAACCAATACTTTGCAGAAAAATGTATTTTAATGTACTTAAACTGATTGGGAATGCGAGACATCGATGCCTGCTTCAACCACAACTGAGATATCAGTGTTTATTGTAAATTTGAAGATAATACAGTACTATAAAGAATGTGATCATAAATGATCCATGAATGGTTATCTTACCAGATGTTCCTCAATTAATCAAAGTAAGTGGTTTTTACTCAGATTTTGAAAATGCTGATAAGGGACTCACAGGTTCTTCTGCGGAATTACAGAAATGTGTCATGAATGTAAAACTCTTGAATCTTTACTGCTTTATTTTGAAGAATATTGGAGACTTTTTGCTGATACCGTACTAAAACAGGTTGGTCATATAATTAGATATCATGTTGATGTTTGTCATGACCCTTCTATAATGGTATCTCAGCCTACACAACTGAGCCATGTACATCATACTTCAGCAGCTGCGGCGTGGCATGGAGTCGATCAGTCTGTGGCACTGCTCAGGTGTTATGAGAGCCCAGGTTGCTCTGATAGTGGCCTTCAGCTCTTCTGCATTGTTGGGTCTGGCATATCACATCTTCCTCTTCACAATACCCCATAGATTTTCTATGGGGTTAAGGTCAGGCGAGTTTGCTGGCCAATTAAGAACAGGGATACCGTGGTCCTTAAACCAGGTACTGGTAGCTTTGGCACTGTGTGCAGGTGCCAAGTCCTGTTGGAAAATGAAATCTGCATCTCCATAAAGTTGGTCAGCAGCAGGAAGCATGAAGTGCTCTAAAACTTCCTGGTATACGGCTGTGTTGACCTTGGACCTCAGAAAACACAGTGGACCAACACCAGCAGATGACTTGGCACCCCAAACCATCACTGACTGTGGAAACTTTACACTGGACCTCAAGCAATGTGGATTCTGTGCCTCTCCTCTCTTCCTCCAGACTCTGGGACCCTGATTTCCAAAGGAAATGCAAAATTTACTTTCATCAGAGAACATAACTTTGGACCACTCAGCAGCAGTCCAGTCCTTTTTGTCTTTAGCCCAGGCGAGACGCTTCTGACGCTGTCTGTTTTTCAAGAGTGGCTTGACACAAGGAATGCGACAGCTGAAACCCATGTCTTGCATACGTCTGAGTGGTTCTTGAAGCACTGACTCCAGCTGCAGTCCACTCTTTGTGAATCTCCCCCACATTTTTGAATGGGTTTTGTTTCACAATCCTCTCCAGGGTGGGTTATCCCTATTGCTTGTACACTTTTTTTCTACCACATCTTTTCCTTCCCTTCGCCTCTCTATTAATGTGCTTGGACACAGAGCTCTGTGAACAGCCAGCCTCTTTTGCAATGACCTTTTGTGTCTTGCCCTCCTTGTGCAAGGTGTCAATGGTCGTCTTTTGGACAACTGTCAAGTCAGCAGTCTTCCCCATGATTGTGTAGCCTACAGAACTAGACTGAGAGACCATTTAAAGGCCTTTGCAGGTGTTTTGAGTTAATTAGCTGATTAGAGTGTGGCACCAGGTGTCTTCAAAATCGAACCTTTTCACAATATTCTAATTTTATGAGATACTGAATTTGGGGTTTTCATTAGTTGTCACTTATAATCATCAAAATTAAAAGAAATAAACACTTGAAATATATCAGTCTGTGTGGAATGAATGTATACATTATACAAGTTTCACTTTTTGAATGGAATTAGTGAAATAAATCAACTTTTGATGATATTCTAATTATATGACCAGCACCTGTATATATATATATATAGCGGAAAAGGGTTATTTAGATTTTTTAAATGTTCCTCAAACTAATAAAAAGTGGTTCTTTTAAGAACTGATCACTGAAAGGTTCTTTGAGGAAACAAAAATGGTTCTTCTATGTAAAACTCACTGTTAAAAGCTTTATTTTGAAGAATATAGAGTAGCTTTTCTATACAGTACTAAACTGATTGGTTGGTTTAATGATCTGATGTTTAATCCAGCCCTTCATGGAGCCACAGATCAAAGCTGTCACATATTTCAGACTGATAAATAGCTGGTCTGGGATCAGGTTCTTCTAAACCGTGTCCATTATGATGTGAGAAGGTGTAAGAGCTGATCTCAGATCTAATGCATCTTTAGCGATGCCTTTGAAGCTCTTCTGCATCTTGATCATATTTCAGCAGATGTCTTTATGGACTCTATATGCGGTTAACAGGAAATCAGACGCAGATCATATTATCTCACTTCACTTTGTCGATATGTGCACCTGTTTATTAGCTCCTAAATCTAATTCTGAGGTTTCAAACCAGCTCATATGCTAAGAATGAAATTGGTCCAGCTGAAGCTATACTAAGATCACTCGAAGTTCTCTCAGTCTACAAGATTTCAGTCTTGATCTGGTTCCAGAAGAAAGGACTGTGCTTCATTGTGCTTAGTGCTAAAAATCACTTCCAGAATTTCGGTAAAGTATGAAGAGAAATTGCATTTAACCATTGCTCCGGTTTCAAATCTTCAGACACATTACTCAGTCATATAAATGTATTAATGCAATTCTGAATCTGCTTAAATGCTACATTTATGTCTATTGTTTTAGAATTGTAAACCTTACTTGTGCATTTGTGCATCTGTATTTAAAATAAACACAATCCACATAAGATATTTTGATATCTAATATAATGACATTCAAGATTATGTGACTTAAGTTTATATATATATATATATATCATATAATATAGAATGTATTTTTATGTGTGACTTGAGTGTACAAATATTATGTAATGTCTAGGCTATTTGTGTGCTTTGGGTTTTTCAGTGGCAGGTTGAATAGTTACACCAATAAGTGGTGACAAGTGAGACTTTATGATATGTTCTGAAAAATTGATTTTTTCAGGAACAAAACGAGGGATGAATGAGTCATCGAATCAATAATTCAACTGATTTGTTCAAAGTACCGATTCATTCAGAAGTCTTTATGAGTGAATCATTGAATCATTCACTCAACTAATTTGTTCGAAACATGGATTTATTCAGGAACAAAACAAGAGATGAGTCAGTTATTGAATCATTCTTTCGTATGATTTGTTCAAAACACCGATTCATTCAGAAGTTTCTTGGAGTGAGTCATTGAATCATTCACTCAACTAATTTGTTCAAAACATGGATTTATTCAGGAACAAAACAAGAGATGAGTCATTGAATCATTCATTCGAATTAATTGTTCAAAACACTGATTCATTCACTGAGTCATTGAATCATTAACTCAACCAATTCATTCAGAAACAATGATTTATTCAAGAACAAAACAAGAGATAAGTCATTGAATCATTCATTCGTATGATTTGTTCAAAACACTGATTCATTCAGTAGTCTTTATGAGTGAGTCATTGAATCATTCACTCAACCAATTCATTCAGAAACACTGATTTATTCAGTAGTCTTTATGAGTGAGTCATTGAATCTTTCACTCAACTAATTTGTTCAAAACATGGATTTATTCGGGAACAAAACAAGAGATGAGTCATTGAATCATTCATTCGAATTAATTGTTCAAAACACTGATTCATTCACTGAGTCATTGAATCATTAACTCAACCAATTCATTCAGAAACAATGATTTATTCAAGAACAAAACAAGAGATAAGTCATTGAATCATTCATTCGTATGATTTGTTCAAAACACTGATTCATTCAGTAGTCTTTATGAGTGAGTCATTGAATCATTCACTCAACCAATTCATTCAGAAACACTGATTTATTCAAGTACAAAACAAGAGATAAGTCATTGAATCATTCATTCGTATGATTTGTTCAAAACACTGATTCATTCAGTAGTCTTTATGAGTGAGTCATTGAATCATTCACTCAACCAATTCATTCAGAAACACTGATTTATTCAAGAACAAAACAAGAGATAAGTCATTAAATCATTCATTTGTATGATTTGTTCAAAACACTGATTAATTCAGTAGTCTTTATGAGTGAGTCATTGAATCATTCACTCAACTAATTTGTTCAAAACATGGATTTATTCAGGAACAAAACAAGAGATGAGTCAGTAATTGAATCATTCTTTCATATGATTTGTTCAAAACAGCGATTCATTCAGAAGTCTCTATGAGTGAGTTATTGAATCATTCTTTCATATGATTTGTTCAAAACAGCGATTCATTCAGAAGTCTCTATGAGTGAGTTATTGAATCATTCTTTAGTATGATTTGTTCAAAACACTGATTCATTCAGAAGTCTCTTGGAGTGAGTCATTGAATCATTCACTCAACTCATTTGTTCAAAACATGGATATATTCAGGAACAAAAATAGAGATGAGTCAGTTATTGAATCATTCTTTCGTATGATTTGTTCAAAACACTGATTCATTCAGAAGTTTCTTGGAGTGAGTCATTGAATCATTCACTCAACTAATTTGTTCAAAACATGGATATATTCAGGAACAAAAATAGAGATGAGTCAGTTATTGAATCATTCTTTCGTATGATTTGTTCAAAACACTGATTCATTCACTGAGTCATTGAATCATTAACTCAACCAATTCATTCAGAAACACTGATTTATTCAAGAACAAAACAAGAGATAAGTCATTGAATCATTCATTCGTATGATTTGTTCAAAACACTGATTCATTCAGTAGTCTTTATGAGTGAGTCATTGAATCATTCAGAAACACTGATTTATTCAAGAACAAAACAAGAGATAAGTCATTGAATCATTCATTCGTATGATTTGTTCAAAACACTGATTCATTCAGTAGTCTTTATGAGTGAGTCATTGAATCATTCACTCAACCAATTCATTCAGAAACACTGATTTATTCAAGAACAAAACAAGAGATGAGTCATTGAATCATTCATTCGTATGATTTGTTCAAAACACTGATTCATTCAGTAGTCTTTATGAGTGAGTCATTGAATCATTCACTCAACTAATTTGTTCAAAACATGGATTTATTCAGGAACAAAACAAGAGATGAGTCAGTAATTGAATCATTCTTTCATATGATTTGTTCAAAACAGCGATTCATTCAGAAGTCTCTATGAGTGAGTTATTGAATCATTCTTTCATATGATTTGTTCAAAACAGCGATTCATTCAGAAGTCTCTATGAGTGAGTTATTGAATCATTCTTTCATATGATTTGTTCTTCATTCAGAAGTATGAGTGAGTTATTGAATCATTCTTTCATATGATTTGTTCAAAACAGCGATTCATTCAGAAGTCTCTATGAGTGAGTTATTGAATCATTCTTTCATATGATTTGTTCAAAACACTGATTCATTCAGAAGTTTCTTGGAGTGAGTCATTGAATCATTCACTCAACTAATTTGTTCAAAACATGGATTTATTCGGGAACAAAACAAGAGATAAGTCATTGAATCATTCATTCGAATGATTTGTTCAAAACACTGATTCATTCAGAAGTCTTTATGAGTGAGTCATTGAATCGTTCATTTGAATGATTCATTCACAATAATGATTAATTCAGGAGGTAAACGTGCTACTGTGTGTTTCTCAGTAATTCACATGCGGTTTCGTTTGGAGCTGCTGTATTATCGTTGGCGGATCAGACTGGGAATATTGTGTCTAAAATGTAAGTTCCTTCATATGAACATCTTGTTTATTGAACTGTCGTCTGAATCAAAACAGCAGCGAGATTACGAGTGTGATATTGTTTAAATCTCTGTCTCTTCTCTTGTGGATTCGCTGTTATTCTGTTCCCTCTATATCTGTGTCAATACACATATCTCTTTTCTCAGACGTTATGCTCTAATTAAGATCTGCTGTATATCGAATTGAACCATGTAAACTTTCCTATAGAATCTTTGCCATTTAGGAAATCAATACAGCAGCTGGAAAGGTTGCAGAGAGACCAGACTTTCCTTCACTTTGCTCTTCTTCAGCTTTTGTCTGTCGTCTCAGATGAATCTAATAGTCCTCAGGAGAAATAACAAGTCAATAATTGTCATTTAGAGTTTAACTGAGTTAGGATATCACCTCAGATCATTTGATGAGAATTGTTTGAGGTCATATTAAGATTGTGATGGTGTCAGATCTAAACACAGTTTTGTGATCTCTTCTGAAACGTGCATACTGTGACATGTCTCTATTGGTTCTCCATTTAGTCTCATTGCTGTCGACGAGAAATTAATTTGAGATGTGTTTTAACAGTGCATGTCCGACACCAATGCTGTAGATTACTCACAGATTGTAATCCGTCACTGATTACAAGTTACTTGACAAAAATTGTATTAGTAACGTAATCCATTATACGTTATAATCAGACTACTTTTAGATTACTTTTGACAACTTGTTTATCACATTGATTTAAATAGGATAATATTGCACCAAAATAATATAAAAATACATAGAGAAAGGAAATATATTCCATTTGTTGTTATTAACAACATGCATTAAACATCACATTACGTCAAGGTGAGTTTAACGAAAAGCTAATAATTATTAAAATAATAAGGTAAAATTAAAATAAATCATTTTTAAATTAAATGGTGGTACTGCAAATAAATATTTTAGGTGAAAGTTTCTGCTGACAAAAAAAAAGTAAATAAAAACTTAAAATTGTAAAACTTAAAACATTTTAACATTCATCACTAAATTCAATGATGAACTGCCTTTAACTTAAAAATGTAGTGTTTGCTATTGTCCTTCTGCATTATTGACACACTATGTTCATATTTAATACTGTAAAGCTGCTTTGACACAATCTGTATTATTAAAAGCACTCTATAAATAAAGCTGACTTGACTTTAAAATGTAATATAATCTAATTACAAGTACTTAATTTTTGGAATCTGATTATGTAATCTAGATCACATGCAATCAGTTACTACTGTCCAACACGCAGTTTTCAGATGTATTTTCATAAAAATAAACATTGGCAAAACCTTTTGTTTTTTTAATTTGAATTGCAAATCTGCATCTTATTTCCCGCCTTAATTCAAATTCACTTCAAATTGAAAAAGTCATTCTGAGATCAGCTCTGATTTGCACACAACACTACCCTTACCAAAAAGTAGTATACTGCAAAAAGTTTATTTTATTAAGTATACTTAAGGAAAGTTCAAGTATATTTTTAAGTATACTTTATGTAGTAAGTATACAAATATCAGTGCACTAGTAGTATACTTGTAAGTGTACTATTTCAATACTCCTTGGGACTAAATTGGCCCACTTTCTAGTATACTTTAAGTATAACAGTAGTAAACTTTGAGTACACAACTAGTTTACATCAATGTTTTTAGCTTGTACTGCAACTATACTAAAAGTGAACTTATAGATATACTGATAGTTTACTAATTAAATACTTGTAGTAGCATTTTTTGTACACTTTGAAGTATAGTCTACTAGTTTAGTAGTTTTACACTGCAAGTATACTGTTTGTTTTGGTTTGTATTGTTTTGGTTTCTTCTTCACTTGTGTTGTTTTGGAAATTCTGTACAGAAGATGTGGACTAGCGCCCCCTACCGTATAACAATGAAAAGTATAGCTCAAGTATATTTAGACTTTTTCTAAGTATAAGTCAAGTATACTTAAATGTCATTTTAAGTATATTTCTGAGAAGTACATAAAAAGTAGACTAAAAGTATACTTTCCTATTGTTAGTTTAAAAGAAGTATACTAATAGCACACTTGAATAAACTTCTTTTTCGTAAGAGTAGTGTGTCATGAAAACCAAAATCAGACGAAACGGTCTCAGAGTTGAGATGTTAAAGTGAAGCTGTGTTGATGATCTTCTCTTCAGATCAAGTTCTGTGTTATTTTAGTCCGTCTCGAAGCGTTTCGGTGACGTTCGGTTTATTTTTATGAATTCTCCGATACCCCCGACAGAAAGCCTCCGGACCGTTATACTTCATGAGTAATAAATAATCTCTTTAGCCATGACTGAGCCAAGATAAAAATGAATTGCTTTCATCTGGTTACCCATCATGCCGTGGGGGCCCTGACGTGAATGATGTCACCGTTTCTTAACTTCACCTGTAGGCTGTGGTAATTACGGCCCTCCGGCTCCGGCTCCCCCGGTTTGCATGCAGAGAGTCACGCTGAACCAAATCTGTATTCTGGATAAAAATCTGATCCTACCAATAAAATGAGATTTTTTGGGTTCATAATGTTTGAAGCCATGAAATCTTTATGGCCTCCGTGAAAAGTGTTGCAGATAGAGTCTGGTTTCTTCTGGTTAGACTTCTGTTTTCACGCTCGTGTAACGATACGCTGCTGTCATTTACAGCTGAACTCAGAATGACTTTCTATTACAATTCAGTTTAAAGTGAATTTGAATTGAGGCGGCAAACAGGATGCAGCTTTGAAATTTCAGGAAGTAGAATTCTAAAAAGGTCCTAGAATAATCTCACTTACAAAGTTTATTTTTATAGAGAGATCTGAAAAACTGTGCAATCCATAAAATTTGTATGCATACATTAATGCATTTAGGTTGATGTGGTGTTGCTAAAGTATGATTCTGGTTTGAATTAAAAAAAAGCACACTGTAAAAAATCAAAAGTTGAGAAAACTTAAAAGTTGAACTTTGAGTGTAACATTTCAACACTTGTGCAACTGTGAAAGAACGCTTGCATTCAGTATATGTCACTGATACTGTGTGTTTGAGGCTGTTCTGGGTCACATTATTGCAATAAATATGAGTCCTATGACAGATATTGATTTGAACTTATTGGTAACAGTTTGTCTTGAGACTTGAATTGATTATTTGATACAGTAGCCTACGTTTGTATACGGATAGGAAAATATCCTATATGTACTGTAAATATATTAAGGTGCACCTTTATGAGAACAAACATCATGTGAAAGCACATTTGTGATCTTGAGGGTATCAGAGTTTCATCTGCTCCTCGTTCATCAGCAGCGCGTCTGTTAATGATGGACTTTGTTCAGAGAGGGAAAGTCGAGGCGTGTGGAGACGCGGCGGTGGTCTGTGCTGGTCTGCGGTGGTCTGTGCTGGTCTGCGGTGGTCTGTGTTGGTCTGTGTTGGTCTGTGCTGGTCTGCGGTGGTCTGTGCTGGTCTGTGGTCTGTGCTGGTCTGCGGTGGTCTGTGTTGGTCTGCGGTGGTCTGTGCTGTCTGTGCTGGTCTGTGCTGGTCTGTGTTGGTCTGTGCTGGTCTGCGAAGGTAGTGCGGATGAAACCATTGAGGATAGGCGAGAGGGAGAGAGCGAGCGTAGGTTACGCCGAAAGGTGACCTGCGGAGGAGCGT
>CM049853.1:1233095-1235595 GCA_027422415.1 Schizothorax lantsangensis | reverse complement strand
ATTAGATGCGGAGAGAGAAGCCTGTGGCGTTACTCATATTCCCATCGGTCCTGTGGGACGGTCAGCGTGGGCCGGACACTAACGAGTGTCAGTCATTACAGTGGCGATCTGAAGACGTGATGCAGTGCGGATCGATGAAGAGTCGTCTTAACTGCGGTGGGTTGATCTGACGCCTCGTTTCCGGCTCCGCTGCTCATAAAGACTTTCTTAAGATGCTTTTTGCTCATAGTGTCTCAAATGAAGTTAGTGGTTATTAATGGCCCTGGAACTCCACAGCAGCCTCTCCTTCTGCTCTCGCTGCACCAATAAAGACATTTCCCTCCACCGCTCACGATCTCAAGCCACCGTAATCAAATTTTCTTTATATTAAATTCCCCGAGACATACATATGTATACACAGTTGGTCTGGCTGGATTACTCCATCTTCCGTTCGACTCGACGGGTTATTATTCCAGAGATGGTGCATAAAGAAGAAGGAAAGGCTGAGCGTGTCATAAATCAGGAGAAATGCTGTATTTTGGTGCCAGCTGTTGTAATCGACAGCAGCTTTTCACTTGATATTGCTGTCTGCAGGCTTGTAAATGTATCACTCAAATTGAAATGCTGCTAACAACCTCCTCAGCGTGTTATGAACTCACGCCCGCGTCTTATCTGTCCTCCAAACTGCTTTCACGACTGAAATTCTGATTTTTTAATATCGTGCATATTTGGGTGAATCTCACAACGAGAAGTCCAGGTCACATTTCTGCATGAGATCTAAATTTAAAAAAGAAGAGATAATATTTTGCACAAACGAAGCCTGTTTTTACACAATGAAGTTTTTTTTTGCAAAAATAATGTCACATTTTTTACATAAATTCTTATTACTCTGATGCATCAGATTTTTTACATGCTTTTTATCATCAATGCCGATTCTCACTATACTATAGTAAATTAATATTTTTTTAATAACAATAATTGGGTGAATCTCACAACAGCATGGCCAAGTCATGACATTTCTGCACAAAATCTACATAAAAACAAGCAATAATATTTTTATGAAGCCCATTTTTGCATTTTTTGAACACATTTTTCACCCAAATTCTCATTACTCTAATGCATGTACATGTTTACATGTTTTATATATATATATATATATTAATTTTTTTTTGGTCAATGCTGATTCTCACAACTGTAATATTTTCATGGTTTATTATCATGCATTATTGAATTAATCTTGCAAATTTATGCCGATATTTTTTTTTAATAATATCTTGCTGAAAGAGGATGAACACCCATTTTTGCATGATTCAGATTTTTTTTTTTTTTGTGCAAAATATTATCAAGTTTTCACCCATATTTTACATTAGTTTTTTTATTGTTAATTTTATTATCAGTGTATTTGTATTATTTAAACCAGCATAAATAAAGCAGTCTATACCATGAGGTATAAATAAATAGCATTTATTTTTTCACATTAGAAATCTGGAGGAGATAATATTATTTTGTCATGAAAATAATGCAAAAAAATCATAATAGTTCTAAAACAGGCATCATTATATTTTGCATAAAGAAAACTCTACAATACAGTCTCATTTGTTAACATTAATTAACTAAAACACACTAACAATGAGCAATACTTCTTAAGCTTGTATTAATCTCAGTTAATGACAATTTCAACATCAAAAGTAGTATCTGTGAACATTAGTTAATGGACCCGAGCTAATGTGAACTAGCAGTTGTGTTTTTAACATTAATAAAGATTAATAAATACTGTAACGATGTATTGGGTTGGCATTAACTAATGGCACTGTGTTGTAAAGTGCTACCTTTCCTCGAGTTTTGGGTGAAACAGGAGGCTTCTGGACTGTTATCTTCTTAGTTTGTCAGTTTGGTGGTCATTTTGAGCCAAACATAAAGACATTTTTACCCAGAAAAGGAGTTTTCGGTGTGTTTTAGCTCTGCTTTGCCGGTGATAATGCTGACAGTGAAGCGTGTGGAGGAACTGAAGGTTCAGAGCTGAACTCCTCAAACTCCAGCCGTGTGTTTCATCATTTCTTCTGCAGGACGAACAGCTGGACGATCTGTGCTGAGCTGGACAAACATGAAGGGCAAGAGCGAGATAACCTCATTATGACTGAATCCACGACCCACATCTCACGAGCCGCTATACTGACAACCAAAAATAACAATTACAGCCCTTACCAGACTTTCATATCATACATAGATGTTTTTTAATTTTTATTTATTTATTTTTTTGTTTGTAAATGCTGATTCTCATTACTGTAATATTTTTTATGGTTTATTATCATGCATTATTGAATGAATCTTGCAAATGTATGCCAAAAAATTGCCCATTTTTGCATGATTCAAATTATTATTATTTTTTTTGCAAAATAATATAAAAATTTCACCCAAATTTTACATTAGTTTTTTATTGTTAATTTTATTAACAATAATTAACCTCTTATTAATTCATTAATAAATAAATATTAATTAATAAATAATTAACAATTAACAA
>CM049853.1:1225595-1228095 GCA_027422415.1 Schizothorax lantsangensis | reverse complement strand
CATTTATTTGATCAAAAACACAGTAAAAATTGTGAAATATTATTAGAATTTAAAACAGATGTTTTCTGTGTGATTATATATTAAACTATAATTTATATCTGTGATCAAAGCTGTATTTTCAGCATCATTACTCCAGTCTTCAGTGTCACATGATCTTCAGAAATCATAATAATATACTGATTTGCTGCTTAAGAAACATTTCTGATTATTATCAATGTTGAAAACAGTTATGCTGCCCAATATTTTTGTGGAAACTGATGTATTTTATTTTTCATGATTCACAGATGAATAGAAAGTTCAAAAGAACAGCATTTATTTGAAACATAAATCTACTGTAATTATAAATGTCTTTGCTAAATAAAAGACCTCAAACTTTTGAACATTATTGTAGTTTAATTGTTTACATTTATTCATAATGCTTTGATGCTGATGTTTTTCATTTGTTATGAATAATCAGATCTTTATGTTTGTGTCCATCATGTTTCATATTAAACAGAAAAATAAAATGACATTAATTTATTTTATTATATCTATATTATTATATAGTTCTAGTTATAATTATATGACATTATTATATAGTATATTTTATTAAAGTTCTTAAGTACTTATTAAAGTACTAAATAAGATATTTAAAATAATTACATTTTTATTTTAAATAATATTATTTAAAATATTAAACATTTTGGGTTCAGTTTATGGTGAAAATCACTTTATTGTGATATATTCTGTTATGACATAAGATTTAAGATAAAAATATGAATGGATATAAAATTAAAATATTGTATAATTGAGATACTATTATAGTTTTGGTTATTTTAAAGATGTTATTTGTATATATTCTGGTTTAATGTTAATTTTAGTTAAAGTTTTAGTACTTTAATTTTTATTAATTTTTGTTATTTTTATTTTTTTAAATATGTCTATATAATTTTATTTCAGTTTTAGTTATAGAAATGTTAGAGAAATGTTGCTTAGCTAGCTAAAAATTAAGTTTAAGTTTTTAATATTTTATTTTATTTAAAATAAAAAATATTTAATTTTAGTTAACTATAGCAGCCCTGATTTATTAAACATTCTGGGGTTCAGTTTATGGTGAAAATCACTGTATATAAAATTAAAATATTGTAAAATTGAGATACTATTATAGTTTTGGTTATTTTAAAGATTTTATTTTTATATATTCTGGTTTAATGTTAATTTTAGTTTTAATACTTTTGTCAGTTTTATTAGTTTTTTTATTTTTTTTAATATGTCTGTATAATTTTTATAAATTTTTATTTCAGTTTTAGTTATAGAAATGTTGCTTAGCTAGCTAAAAATTAAGTTTAAGTTTATTATATTTTATTTTATTTAAAAAATTATAATTTAATTTCAGTTAACTATAGCAGCCCTGATTTGAACCACTAAGTTTTTACAATAAAATACCGTTTTAACTTGTTAGTTGAAGGCCTCTCGTTTATTTACCGTGGTTTCAGTCCGTATGTTACCATGATTTTTCACGTTCATCGGTCATGTTTCATTTCTGAGATAATAATCTGTATTTCATCTACATTTACATTTAGTCATTTGGCAGACGCTTTTATCCAAAGCGACTTACAATTGGGGAATACATAAAGCGATTCATCTTGAAGAGGCAATCAGACAGAGCAAGTGCTCGTAACACCAAGTCTCAGTCATTGTTCAAATAAGTACAAGCTAGCAAGGGAAGGAGAGAAAGATAAAGGGAAAGGTTGTTTTTTTTTAAGAACAAGTTTAGGATGAAGTCAAGTAGTGCCGAAAGAGATGAGTCTTCAGTTGTTGCTTGAAGATTGACAGGGATCCAGCATTCCGGATAGGGGTGGGAAGATTATTCCACCATCCAGGAATGGTGAATGAGAATGTTCTGGAGAGTGATTTTGAGCCTCTCTGTGATGGTACCACAAGGCGTCGCTCACTAGCAGATCTCAGACTTCTGGAGGGGATGTAGATTCGTAATAGTGAGTGGAAGTAGTGCTGAGCCTGTGGTCGTTCTGTATGCAAGCATCAGTGTCTTGAACTTGATGCGAGCTGTCACTGGTAGCCAGTGCAATGAGATGAAGAGAGGTGTAACATGGGCTCTTTTGGGCTCATTGAAGACCAGTCGTGCCGCTGCATTCTGAATCATTTGTAGAGGTTTGATTGTGTTTGCTGGAAGACCAGCCAGAAGAGCATTGCAGTAGTCCAGCCTAGAAACGACAAGGGCCTGGACAAGAAGTTGTGCAGCATGCTCTGTCAGGAAGGGCCTGATTTTTCTGATGTTGTGTAGTGCAAACCTGCAAGATCGAGCAGTCTTTGCAATGTGCTCTTTGAAGGTCAGCTGGTCATCAAAGATTACACCAAGATTTCTGACCGAAGTTGATGGGGTAATTATTGATGTGCCTAACTGAATCGAGAAGTCATGCTGTAGGGTCGGAGTGGCAGGGACGACAAGAAGCTCAGTCTTTGCCAGGTTGAGCTGTAGGTGATGTTCTTTCATCCATGC
>CM049853.1:1208095-1220595 GCA_027422415.1 Schizothorax lantsangensis | reverse complement strand
ATTTGATAATTTTTTTCAGGTGTTTTACCAGTAATATTTTACACTTCATTGCATGAGTTAACAGAAATGTCCGTAAAATTAATGCACTGAAAAAAATGATACAATTTTTTTTTAAAGTAAGTGTTTGCAAACAATTTATTTTAGCTGCATTTAATAAAAAAAAACATATGTTGAAAGTTAGTCAACTAAATTTGTTTATTTAAATGTAGGTAAAAAAAAAAAATATTAATTGAATTTACTAAAAAAAATTAAGGTAAGTGGTTGCAATCAATTTATTTTAGCTACATTTAAATAAACAAATTTAGTTGACTAACTTTCAACATGTTTTTTTTTATTAAATGCAGCTAAAATAAATTGTTTGCAACCAATTACCTTAAAAAAAATTGTAAATTCAATTAATAATTTTTTTTTTTTTACAGTGTGGATAATGTCGTGTGTAATGAGCTGCCAGTACTTCTTCTGTTATTTTATGGATTTATTTTTTACAGTGTAACACAGGTATATTTGTAGCAATAGCCAACAATGCATTGTATGGGTCAAAATTATCAATTTTCTTTTATGCCAAAATCGTTAGGATATTACAGTTTTTCTTCATCTGCTTACACACAGAATCTTTCCTTGTCACACAGTTTCTGAAAGCTGTCACTCAAACAGCAGAAACACACCAAATCTGCAAAACATACACTGATTATCAGCCGCTGACTCGGTTTTTAATTTCATAACACACTTTTAGCAAAACACAACACATAATTCTCTATCTAACAGGAATTAATATTATCAGAATCAGAATCAGAATCAGCTTTATTCACCAAGTGTGCACAAACACACAAGGAATTTGTTGTGGTTTTAAGAAGCTCTTGGTACATATATACATACATACATATAAACATACAGTACATATCTGACATGAGAACAGAACATTTAAATAAGACTTAATAATAATAATAATGTGTATGAATCTGGAACAGAAGATTAATGTACAGATTTGTGCCTTATTTACTCTATATATACAGCTGTATATAAAATGATGCATACATATTTACATAGTTCTAGAGAGAGTAAATAATTAGAGACGGGGGATGAATTACAGAACACAGGTAATAACTCCTGTGTTAGTTGTTTAGGCTGGAGATGGCATGGGGGGGGCTGTTTTTATGCCTAGATGTTCTTATGGCAAAGGTGTTTGCAAATGTTTGCTTTTGAGATGTGTTTGTGATATTTTGAATGCAGTGCAAGAGATTTAAAGGCATTTTGCATTTTGTGTGCAATTCTTGGATTTGTGTGTAAAGCTTAGAAAAAAACAAGTGTGTGAAAGCAGCTGAAAAAAACTGTAAGTATAGATCATGCTCCATGAAGATATTTTATCAATTTTCTACCATAAATATATCAAAACTTAATTTCTGATTAGTAATATGCATTGCTAAGAACTTCATTTGAACAACTTTAAAGGTGATTTTCTCAATATTTAGATTTTTTTGCACCCTCAGATTCCAGATTTACAAATAGTTGTATCTCAGCTAAATATTGTCCTATCATAACAAACCATACATCAATGCAAAGCTATTTATTCAGCTTTCAGATGATGCATAAACCTCAATTTCAAAAAATTGACCCTTATGGCTGGTTTTGTGCTCCAGGGTCACATATAGAAAGAACGTCCCGGATCCCTTCAGCTCTTAATATTGGTTTCTTTATGCTTTCGTCTGATTTCGTCCGTCGAACAAACGTGTTGTTTTTCTACTGATCCTGCTTCAGTCTTTCAGAATGGAGACGAAAACCAGCTCAGATCTGGTCTCTAATGGTCTGATCAGGGTTTCATGAACTCGAGGCCGGTAGTTCAAGTCAACATGCATCGGATAGCTTGGATGGTGATGAAAATATTGAATGTTTTTGAATGAAATTTTGATGTCAGTCATGAAGGAAGATGAAGACAAACGTTTATTTTCTTTAGAATGACGTGCAGCGATGAATCGTTCAGGAACATGAATTAGTTTTGACTTCGAGATGTACACAAAATATGATTATGATTAACAAAATCTGGGTACATTTGAGAAATGAAGCAAAAACTCTAAGATTTTTGTCTTAAACTCGTAAAAATAAAGGTTCCAAATGTTTTTTTTTGCAGCAATGCTTTAGAAAAACATGTTTTGGTTCCTCAAAGAAGCTTTCAGTGAACATTTCTCTATTTTTTTAACTGTGAAGAACATTTTAATGATTTAAAGAAGCTTTTTCCACTTTAAAGACCATGTTAAAAGCTCTTCGTGGAGCCGTCGATTCCAATAAAGAACCTTTATGTTTAACAGTAAAGAACCGTTTTTGGTTCCTCGAAGAACCTCAGTGATCAGATCTTAAAATAACCAATTTTTCTTAGATTGAAGAACATTTAAAGAGTTTACATATAAAGGTTCTTCATGAAACCATCAATGCCAATAAAGAACCCTTATTTTTAACAGTAAATTACCGTTTTTGGTTCTTTTAAGTGATCAGTTCTTAAAAGAACCAATTTTTCTTAGATTGAAGAACATTTAAAGAGTTTACATATAAAGGTTCTTCATGAAAACTACCTTCAATGCCAATAATGAACCTTTATTTTTAACAGTAAATTACCGTTTTTGGTTCTTTTAAGTGATCAGATCTTAAAAGTACCATTTTTTCTTAGTTTGAAGAACATTTTAATGATTTAAAGAAGCTTTTTCCACTTTAAAGAACATGTTAAAGGCTCTTCATGAAACCATCGATTCCAATAAAGAACCTTTATTTTTAACAGTAAATTACCGTTTTTGGTTCTTTTAAGTGATCAGTTCTTAAAAGAACCATTTTTTCTTAGATTGAAGAACATTTAAAGAGTTTACATGTAAAGGTTCTTCATGAAAACTACTTCAATGCCAATAATGAACCTTTATTTTTAGCAGTAAATTACCGTTTTTGGTTCTTTTAAGAGATCAGATCTTAAAAGAACCATTTTTTCTCAGTTTGAAGAACATTTTAATGATTTAAAGAAGCTTTTTTCACTTTAAAGAACATGTTAAAGGCTCTTCATGAAACCATTGATGCCAATAATGAACCTTTATTTTTAGCAGTAAATTACCGTTTTTGGTTCTTTTAAGAGATCAGATCTTAAAAGAACCATTTTTTCTTAGTTTGAAGAACATTTTAATGATTTAAAGAAGCTTTTTTCAATTTAAAGAACGTTAAAGGGTCTTCATGGAGCCGTCGATTCCAATAATGAACCTTTATTTTTAACAGTAAATTACCGTTTTTGGTTCTTTTAAGTGATCAGTTCTTAAAAGAACCATTTTTTCTTAATTTGAAGAACATTTTAATGATTTAAAGAAGCTTTTTTCAATTTAAAGAACATGTTAAAAGTTCTGGAGCCGTCGATTCCAGTAAAGAACTGTTTAACAGTTCCGATTAACAGTAAAGAACCGTTTTTGGTTCCTTGAAGATCCTCAGTGATCAGATCTTAAAAGAACCAATTTTTCTTAGTTTGAAGAACATTTTAATGATTTAAAGAACCTTTATTTTTAACAGCTTTTTCTTTTAAGTGATCACTTTAAAGAACATGTTAAAGGTTCTTCATGAAAACTACTTCAATGAGCCTTTACTTTTAGTCGATTCCAGTAAAGAATATTTTAATGATTTAAAGAAGCCTTTATTTTGAAGAGTGTTGAATCACGATTCATCAGCAGAAGCTCCAAAGCTTTTAGGACTATTTGAGTCGTTATAGATGGAAAACCAGGTTTAATGTTCAAAACATTGAGCAAAAACCTGCAGGACCTCTGTGTGTGTTCACAGAATAATGAACAGATCCAGATGAATGTATTTAACAGAATGTTATCCACCCCCCCGTATGAATTACCATTATATATTATGAAGTTAAAGACATAGCTTATCTATTTACTAGCTCTGAATAAAGCTTGAAGACGAATATATATGATTCCCGTTTCATTCTCCTTTTCTTGTTTTAAAGTCAAGCGTGTTTCTTTATTTTTGGACACCGATCAGTCTGTGAATCAGAGATATGAGAGGAACGCAGCAGTTCTGTCAATAAAGTCTTGCTTGATGATGTGTATAGTATACATGGGGAACATTGTGTGTAAATAATGTATCACAAATAAATAATTAAATCTAACCGGCCTGACTTGCTTATTATTAAAATGATTGATGATGATGATGATGATGATGGTGGTTTAAGAAAGACTCAAGACACATGTACTGACACTTCTTCTGTAGTAAGGTAATTTTACCATGGTAAATTATTGTGCATAGTGTAAAAAGTGGATTTTCTCTACACAATCAGGGTCGTCGAGTGACATCTGAACTCATTTAGCTGCACTATTAATTGCTGACCGTTAGTTATTTATTTGATTGACGGTAAGTATGTGTTTGTGTTTATGAGAGGGATTTTTGGGGTATTTTTCCTGTTAGATTATTTTGAAAAAGTAGCAAAACTAAAGATAAAAACAAAAGTGATGATATATACTGTATATGATAGTTCATCATTATGAGCTCTCCTCTTCTCATTAATGTTAAGCTTGTGATAGCTTATATATGAATGATATTAGTATGAACACATATGTAAATAAATGCAATTACACTGGAAAAAAGTGTATAATTTTAACTTAGAAACTCTTAGTGAATTTCACCAGTAATTACAATGAAACGGCAAGGAACACTAAATTAAATATGAAATTTTAATTCAATTCACAATTATTATTATTATTTTTGTGTGTGAAACGTACTCCAATAATCTGTTTTATTTACAATTTAGAAATAAAAAACTAGTGTATTTAATTAATGCCACACTGAAAAAAAATATAAAAAAATTTTTTTTAAGGTAAGTGGTTCCAAACAATTTATTTTAGCTACATTTTAATAAATAAATATATATATATATATATATAAATTCAACAAATCAATTTTTTCAGTGCACTATAAATGATGATGCAATGAATTACTGCAATTGCAAGCATTCATTTCCACAATTTACTGTAAATTTCTGATGTGATATTTCAATCCATGTAAGCAGCAAATATTAAATAATTATTGGTCTATGCATGCAACCTTTATGAAACCACATTAATTGAGATTACATGGAAAACTACAGGAAACTACAATTAAAACATTATAAAAAATCAAATAACTAAAAACTGAAACTAAACTGAAATAAAATAATATATATAAAAACTTAAACTTGCTTTTTTTAATTTTATTTTTATTTTCCACCAAGCTCCTAAGACAAAATTTCTCATTTTTTATTTAGTTTGATGTAGAATTACCTGTAAAACTAAAATATAAAAATAGTTAGCCTAAAAAAAAAATACAAGGCACATAAAAGGGACAAAAACACAACATTACTAAAACTAACTAAAATATAAAAATATTAAAAAATATATATATTTATTAAAAAAACTATAATAGTATCTCAGTGATACTGAAATAAATTCTTTCAGTGTGTCCCCTGCAACACCAGAAAAAAAGGAAATAAATCATAAAATCTAATGCAATTGACTCTAGTTTTTCTGAAAAGCATAAAATGACAGATAAAATTAAATTTCCCAGGTTTTACGTAAGTCATGACGTCAGTTTGTAGGCCAGCGTCGACTGCGCAGCTGCCGCTTCTGTGACAGGACTACATTTCCCATGAGCACTCGCGCTGATCGTCAATCCGCTGCTGTCATTTAGGCGACCGGACGAAAAACGTGCGAACGCAAAAACCTTCTGGAACTGGAGAAGTTGGGTCGCTTTACCATGTTAACACTGACATTGAGACAACTAATCAGGGTGAGTTTATACACGCATGACCGCGTTATAGAGCGAAAGCGAACGAAGAGCTCGCGTCATGATCGCTGAGAGCTCTTGATCACATCAAAACAGCGATAATATTCATCAGTGTGCATGCATGATATAATATGCATTAGAAGCGTTTTGTGTCGATGCAGATGTTACATGCATGAGTGTGTTATTGACGTGGCATGAGTCTGAGTGATTATAGTCTCTACATCATGTTTTCTTGCTTTTTAAAAGGACTGATATTTAAAAGCGTCTCTGTAGTTTGTGTGGCTTGGTTTGAGTTTGTAGTTTTGTAGTCCAGGAGAAGTCTAACAAACTACAACTTTCCAGTTGCATGACAATCTTTTGAATGTTTGGTCACTAACTCACTATACATCCATCTACACTAGTTACTGAACTCAGATGTCTTCAGTGCTTGGTGAGGATGCAAACAGCAGATCTGTGTTAACTAGTCTGGTTATACTGGTTAGATGATGCAACCGCTCGTGATGTTTCTGCATGATTCCTCTCACACTCACACATGCATCTTAACATATTTGCATGCACTGCTTTATTTACAAAAATGCATGCTTTAACTGGTGTTTTTACATCTGATATCTATGGAAGCCTGTTTCTGCCATTGGATTAAAAAAAATGAAAGGATAATTGCGACTTTATTGCTTTTTTCAGTTCAATTTTCACATATAAACAGAATTATGAGATCAAAAGTCACTGTTCCCTGCTGAAAAAAAAACAATAGAACCCTGCCCAAAACACAATAGATAATCTAATGGATTTAATGGTTATGATGGGAATTGTATTGGTTTTAATGGAAACTATAATGGTGTCTACTGGTATGTGATGGATTCTGTTGGTGGGATGTATTGGAAAAATGCCCAAAACACACTATAAAAAGGAATTTTGTATTGGATTTACTGGAAAAAGCTAATGGTTCATAATGGTATTTTAATGGAAGCCATTGGAATTTCTGTGATGGTTTCTATTGGGCTTCTATTGTTTTTTTTTTAGCAGGTTACCTTTTTGTGTTTGATTCAGAGATGCAAAAAAAGAAGAAAAAACTATCGCAAGATGTAGCTAAAAATCAAGATGAGAAAAAAATCTGAATTATGAGATAAAAACAGTCGATGTTAACTCTTTATGTTTGATTATGAGATGAAAAAAACAGAATTGCGAGATAAAAACTCTTAATTCTGTAAAAAAAAAAAAAAAGTCAAGCAAGTTTATATTTTGCAATTCTGAGAAATGTTTCAGAATTGCTAGAAATAAGTCTGTATTGTGAGAAACAGTTTTTTTGCATCTGTTTTATGTTTATAAGTTACAGAGATCAGATGTGTCTCAGTGCAAAGTGCAGCACAATAACACTGACTTATAATCAGCTAATAATACTGAATAAATCTGCTCATTATTATTATTATTACTTTTGCAAGCTGTTAAACAGACACTATTCACCTCAGAGATGCTGTTTTTATTAAACTAAAGTAGGTTACCTGCTAATAACTGACAGTTTGTTAATAAACCTCTGGCTACAGAGTACCATGGTATTCTCGTCTGATACCGTAGTATGTTAAATTGTGTGTGGTTCGTCAGTCGCATGTCTCTCATTACATCTGATTCACGTGCTTTCTGAGGGAATGAGTTAAACGTGCTTCTGAATATGAAACACATCTTTTGACTGAGTTAACCTGATTTAGTGAAGGGCATTAGTTAGTAGCTGCTTCTGTTCTGTAGAAAGGGTTTCTGAGCAGCTCTGACTGTTTGTTGAATCTGCTGAAATCACAATGTTGGTGTTTCTACAGTCGACGTCTGAAGTGTTTGATATTGATCGTTCAAGTGTTGTTGCACCAAAGAATCATTTTCTTTATCGATCTTTTGTTTTCCAGTAAAATAAATACAAATAAATCTTGCTTTAAGCACAACATTAACAAAATGCTTTGCTAAAAATGTTGAAAAAAGCCATTTTTAAACCTGAGTTAGAAAAAAAGGAGTGGAAATAAATGGTTAGTATTCTCTTAAAACAAGTCATACACACTTTCTTCTCAAGTATAAATCATTTTAAAGATGTTTAAAGCTTTTTTGCTGGTACTGGCGTGTTCCTAAGAAATGCATGAACCAATAAAAATAAATATTTTTTTTATATAGAATTTATTGCAACAAAACTCTGATAGTGTTATTTTAATTAATTGTTTTTTAACATTATATCATATCTCTTAACAGCATATAAACTTATAAATAAGCATATAAACAAACTGTTGTGATTTTAAAGGGTGCAATGCTTAAAACGGGAACTATTTTTAATAAAGCTATTTAAAACAAGTAAAAAAAATTGTGAAAAACAAATGTAGTAGGCTATATTCTCTGAAAACTGTAATATCTCTACTTGACTAAATGTAAGTTGTTTTAAGGATGTTTAAACCTTTTGTTGTAGCTGCCAAACAGGACAGAAATATTGGTGTTTTTTAATCATTCCGGCTTGTTCTGAACGCAGCGCAGGTTTATGAAAGATCACACTTTCATTTATTGGGGTTTGATCTTATCAGTCGTCTTTCGTAAGCAGCGGTAACCAACCACTCAATAATTAACCTGCTGTTGTTTTACATAATATGCCAAAGCTCATGTTCTGAACAGCCAATCAGACGCGAGCTTTGAGTCCACGCCTCTCATTCCTGCAGGTTCATCTGAATCTGAAGAGTTCAGTCGATCACAGAAAGCCAAATAAGTGGTTTTACAAGGCTTTAAAGCACGTGTATGTGATGCACATCATCAGAACCGGATCAGTTTGTGTCTGCTGGTCTGGAGCTGTCTCACACTGCTCTCAGATCAGCGGCTCGTCCTCATTATTGTGTAGTTGTGCATGCTTTCCATGCTCTGGTGAGTTACTATGGTAACAGACCCCTGTACTCTGGTTCATTCAGACTGGTTGAAAAAGTAATGTGAGACTAGTTAAGCAGTCATCTGATGCGGTGGGTTTAGGTTTGACTAGTGTGTTCCTTTGTTTAGATTGTGTTAGCTATCCAGTAAGTATAGAACAGAAATACTGTGGAGGTTCAGCAGGGCTCTATACTGCAACCATTTCAGTTGTATTTGTGTTTGCGCTCAGGGGAGCTTCGAAGATTTCTGCTTGGGTGTTTTTTAGGGATGTGCGGGTCTAGTCGACTAGTCTACTAAACGGTACAGCTCCTACTAGTCGACACTGAAAACAATAGTCGACTACACGAGAGAGAAAAAAAAAAAGATGATTTTATCATTCAAATTACCATAATTTTAACGTTACATTTAAAACATTTTAAAGAACCGTTAAAATAAAACTTTTGAAAAAGAATACATATCAAAATATATAAATATTTTTAAAAGCGTATCTGGGCGGAAACTATAATTTTACCTCACATGCCTTTTCTTCATGTCAGTTGCGGCGAGCTCCACGCGAAAGACCATCAAGGTGTGGGATTATTTTGAATTAGAAGGAAATGGAAAGGTTTTGTGTAAACTGTGTAATGTCAAATTGGCTTACAATAACTTTACTGGAGCTATGCGTAATCATATTCAATACAGGCATGTATGCGTTAGCTTGGAGGCTAGCCAAAGCCAAATGTCAATCATGTCATACACTACAACCTGTCGCTAGGGCTGTCGCGATAACCGCAATATCGCAATACCGCGCTATTGACGAGCATAACCGCAGAGGAATGCAACAACCGCAGCAACCGCGATATTTCCTTTTTTTTTTTTTTTTTGTCGTAAGGTTACGCCCTTCTCGTTTTATACTTAGTGCATATGTACTGAATATTAGTAATGATAACAATGTGTACCATGCTGATTTGTACAGAGGCTCAGTAAATTTGCACTTAACAAGCCTAAACAGACAGTGAATGAGAGAGATCGACTGAGCGCGTGTGATTACCTGAGTCTGTCCTTCAGGCGGAGTCATGTATATTTGTGAAAACAGGTCGTCATGTCCAAGGAAAGTGAAATCTGTCTTAACATCGACGCTCTGCTGGTCAGCTGAGCCTTTAAAAGTGGCGCTCAAAGTTAAAATGATTTCAGCAGCTTTACATATCATTATAACATTACATATCTCGAATGAATCAGCGTTTTTGAACGTGCAGTTGAATGAACGGTGACCCACTCAAAGACAGTCTCTTACCGCCACCGTGTGGCGCAACAATGAAACTGCACTGACTGAGACTCGTCTAAAACACGCAGGTGAAATATCAACAGAAAAGTATCTTGTCAGTCAGATTCGAGGATCAGAACTAACTGTTTTATATATATATATATATATAATGTATGCTAACAATAGACTATCGATCTTATTGTCAGGTTTATGTTTTGTTATTTGGACCGTTATTCTGTCATTCTCTTCCGTTTACTTCACTTCCTGTTTCAACGTGATTTAGTTTCGGTTCCATTGGTTTCCGAATATGACCTCGTTACATCGTAACACATACACACAGATTATATATATAATCTAATCACAGATTATATCATATATGTGTATATGCGGTATATATGCTTATGTATATATACACATATATGTATGTGTATATATATATATATGTGCGGTAATACCGCATACCGCGCTATTGAGCCACTCAAAATTACCGCAAGGGAAATTCCTTCACCGCGACAGCCCTACCTGTCGCTGCGGTCCGCGATCCCATCCGCGCTGTCTATTCCTCTAAACGAAGACCCACTTCGGTGGTGGTGCAGGATTTCCAGGCTCTTTTCGAAACTGTCTGCTTGCTTGTAGTTATTTCTCTGCGTGCCTGTGACTCGAATCGCCTCTAGTCCCGTCTTTCGCCAGACCACGTTAACATGTTAAATTCACTGAACAAATGCGCACGGTCTGAGTAAGTAAAACGAGCTTTTTGTTTTGTTTTTAGACAATATAGCCATCATGAAGTACATTTTTAAAAGCCGTTTTAATGCTATTCCTTGATAAACTTTCCTATTGTTTTAAACTTTTGTTTTAATATGTGTTTTAATATGTTGGCTAACGTTATATGAAAATGAAGAATTCTGTCAGTCTATTGATTGATTTTCAGTTTCTGCATTGCTCCAGGCGATCTGAATAAATAAGCTATGCACTGGTTTATGAAGAGTGTATGCTCTTCCTTTTTTTCTGTTTAACGACCGCCTAAAATTAATTGATGATAACGCGAGGCAAGCATACGGCATAATCGTGACCTATTTTTTGAAGAATTCATTGAGGGATTTGACAGTGTGATTCAAAGATTAAGTATTTCAACTGTTTGCTGTTATATAGACACACGCACAGTTTTATTTATTTTTTTTGCCATTTTTGGGGGGTTTCTAGCTTTTAGACTAGTCGACTAGTCGGATACAAAACTTCCGTTTAAACGACAGTCAAATTAGTCGTAGCACACATCCCTAGTGTTTTTGCATCGTTGAGTAATGTATCGCAGACATATGTTCAACTCTCAGTGAATTCATAAACCGATAAAAATGTGTATTTTTGAATGCAATTTAAGTTGCTTTGGAGAAAAGTATCTGCCAAATGCATACTTTTTTTTAAAAACTATGTATTGCAACAAAACTGCTGTGAATGTGATGCTTATTTTAGTATCAGTTGTTTGAATTATTTTTTTAGTTTTATTTGTTTTACTTGTAGTTTTAGTATTTTATTTTTTTTATTAAATTTTTTTTGGGGGAGGGGTATTTTTAGTTTTTTTTAAAATATTTTAATATATATTTATGTACTGTAGTATGTTTTTATATATTGTTTTATTTTAGTACATCAAGTTAAACTAAATAAAAAAAAAATGCCTTGGCAACTAGTGAAAATATAAAAGTTTACATTTTTATTTCAGTTAAAACTTATTTTATTTCAAGTTACAAAAAATATTTCATTTAATATGGTTTTAATTTTAGTTCAAAATAATAACTCTGGAATATGAATCCTAACACTTAAACTAATCTAACCCTTATTTGGAGATGGATTTGAGTCAAGAATCGCTCTGAATGATTCACTGAACTGATTCAGATTCATGAGTTGACTGATTCATTCTGAAGAGTCATTTATGAATCAGATTGCGCTGCTCACGCTGTGTGCTTTTTGCTTGCGATAAAAACACGATAGAGAGACGTGTTTCATGTTTAATGTGTTTGTGTCCAGTCTTAATCTTCCATCACAGCCAGATCACACAGAAAAATCACTGAAAAAGTCACAGTATTTCAAAAGTGTTCTGAAGATCCATAAGAATCATTTAGTTCCAGCAGGTTTTAACAAATGAACAGTGAACCTCTTCTTGATTCTTAGTCTAACGTTACATTAAAAGCGACACACACAGATGATTGAGCGACCGACTCTCATATCTGAAGCTCATTTTCATATTCAGATTGTCGCCTATATATTCAGGCATGTTTAATAATTAATCAGGATATATTTTTATTGCTTTCATCTCTATTTATAGCCACTAGAGTCCCGGTTTGAAGCTTTCCGGGGTTCACTGGCAGATCTCGACTCTCAAATCCAGCTTCGGTGCCTTAATCTAGATACATATTAAATTGCTTTCTCATAATGAAATATTCCAGCGTATGGCGCAAGGTTTCCCGCTCTTTCACCTCGGCGAGCGCAGAAGTGTCCCATCATCAGTGTTGGGGAGCAACTAGTTACATGTAACTAAATTATCTAATCTAATTACAAAATAAAAGTAATTGTAATCAGTTACAGTGACTGATAAAAAATG
>CM049853.1:1190595-1203095 GCA_027422415.1 Schizothorax lantsangensis | reverse complement strand
TAAATATGGGTCAATTTGCAAAAATATGATACTTCTCTTCATTTAAAGAGGAATGTCTGAAGAACACATAATGTTGGAACTAGAGATGTATCTTGTTTACTTCTGTCAAAATAACTGCATTGAACATACCTGTCTGAGTGCCATAAATATTCTTTTTCTACAGTTTGCGTGCCTGCAAACTTTGGAGAAAAAACTTGAAAAGTGCTGTTTCCCCATTTTTGAGTGGTCACCATCGGCACATAATGTAACAAAAATAGCTAAAGTCAACATATTTTACTAACAGACCTAACAATCTCTGTGTAACAATAACATTATGATGCTGCCATCTTTCTGAAGTCATTTTTACCCTCCTGTAATTTGGCTCTGAATCTCAGGTGAAAATGGCCATTTTGACCCCCTTTACAAAATAGTGGATTACTCAGTAAATATTCATCCAAGACATTTAATATTTTGGCTTTCGTCACTATACATGTCTGTCTTTCTTCAGAAAAAATATTAGCCAAATCAAAAATGAGCCGGGGAATTTTGAAATTTGGTTGATTTGACACGGAATGATCCAATTACATTTTTTATTTACTTAATTTTTTACTTATTTAAATGTTTGCATTAATGCATTTTGCAGATGCACAAAGCAGCTTGCATTGCATTAAAGGTGTGTGTGATCAGTTCATGCTTTCACTCCAAACCGTGTGTTTTTGTTTAGCGGAAATTGAGTTTGAAATAGGTTGTTTGTGAACACGTGATTCTGATGACGCGTGAAATGCAGCTGGAGGGCAAGAAGTGATTTTTCTCCATAGGAATCAGTAGCAGAAACACAAGATGCCTGTGTTTTGCGATGTTTATGAATGCTCAAATTGGTCAAATGGAGAAAACACAAGGAGATTTTATCGTGTATGAAAATGTGTTGTTCATAAGAAGGGAAAAGTCAAGAAATAGCCTGAAAAACACAGGAAAAAGTGGCTTGTAAACCTGCGTCTGCGGTCGGGAGGAGCCGATTGGATAATGCTCGTGTGTGCAAATAGTTAATATAAGATATATTAATAAAGACATATAAATAGATACAAGGTGACCCAGTCCGTATTCACTCAGTGCTAAACGCCACACATAGACACGATGTAAATAAGATATTATTTGCAGTTCAGAAATCTTCATTGATTATAAGGAACCGTGAGATTGCGATAAACAGCATTAGTGATTACATGGAAGCGCTATTTGCTCGTTTTCTAGGCTATAATCAAATCAGAATTGTTTTACGTGCTGCTAACAGAACCCATGGCCACAAACCCTGTATGCAGCAAGTTCAGGAGTTGACATATATCCCTCATATAAATACGGGATTCACTTATAAATAGCTTGTGCAGTCAGAGTAAGTTGCTTAGCCTTTATCCACCGCTTCAAAGGCATGCAAGTATTTCAATTTAGTTCAAAAATCACTCCTCTTTATGACATAAGGATCACGTAACATTGTGTTTTTCTGTTTATACCTTTCTATTGTTATAGCACCTAAACCAGTACAGTATGGACTTTTATTTCAGTCACTCCTGACACTTTTCTGCATACAGGGTTTGTGTACGTTGGTCCTGTTAGCAGCACGTAAAGCAACACTTATTCAAATGCTGAATTGTTTACAGTGAGTAAATAGCGCTTCTATATAATCACTAAAAAGCTGTCACTCACTTCAATTTATTGCAATCTCACAATGTTTTGTTATAATCGATGAAGCTCTCTGAAATGCAAATAATATCTTATTTACATCGTGTCTATGTGTGGCATTTAGCATTGAGTGACTTCTGACTGTCTCACGCTGAATGCTTGAGGTGGCAGCCTTGGATTATCTATTTATATCTGTATTAATATATTAAAGGGATAGTTCACTTTGAAATTAAAATGTGGTATCATGAAGTGCTTTGAACGGCTAGTCATGCAACACATCAAGTCTGTCCTCCCCCCCCCCTGGACCCTTCCAGTTTGCATATAGGTCCAATCGCTCGACGATGATGCCATCGCCACTGCCCTCCACCCAGCCCTCACACATCTGGACAAAATGGACACGTATGTCAGATTGCTGTTCATAGACTTCAGTTCAGCATTCAACACAATCATCCCTCAACAGCTCATTCATAAACTGGTCCATCTGGGGCTCAATACATCGCTGTGCAACTGGCTGTTGGACTTTCTGACCGGGAGACCTCAGGCAGTACGGGTCGGCAGTAACACATCCAGCACCATCACACTGAACACAGGGGCCCCCCAAGGATGTGTGCTGAGCCCCCTCCTCTTCACTCTGCTGACCCACGACTGCACACCGTCACACAACTCCAACCTCTACATTAAATTTGCGGATGACACGACTGTGGTGGGTCTCATCAGCAACAGAGATGAGACAAACTACAGGAGCGAGGTGAGCCGCCTGGCCGGGTGGTGCAGTGACAACAATCTCTCTCTGAATGTGGAGAAGACGAAGGAGATTGTTGTTGACTTCAGGAGAGTGCACACTCAGCATGCTCCTCTGACTATCAATGGTGCGACCGTGGAGAGAGTGAGCAGCACCAAGTTCCTGGGTGTACACATCACAGAGGACCTCTCCTGGACCAACAACACTGCAGCACTAGTCAAGAAAGCACAACAGCGTCTCTACTTCCTCCGCAAACTTAGAAGAGCCAGAGCCCCGGCCCCCATCATGTGCACCTTCTACAGAGGCACCATCGAGAGCATTCTGACTAGCTGCATCACTGTGTGGTATGGCGCCTGCAACGCGTCCTGCCGCAAGTCCCTTCAACGGATAGTGAGAGCAGCTGAGAAGATCGTTGGTGTCTCTCTCCCCTCCCTCCAGGACATCTACAGCACCCGTCTCACCCGCAAAGCCCTCTACATTGCAGGTGATACCACCCACCCGACACACAGCTTCTTTATTCTGCTTCCATCAGGGAGGAGACTGCGGAGTCTCCAGGCCAGGACCAACAGACTGAAGGACAGCTTCATTCACCAGGCTGTCAGGAAGCTGAACTCCCTCCCGTCCTTGCCCCCCCTCCCCTCTCATACACCACGCACCACTGAACTCTGACCCCGCCCCGCCCCGCCCCCCGCACAACACACACCACACACACACCACACACACCACACACACACACACACTGTGACAAGCACCAGTCACTTTGTACAGCATTGGACTGACCTCATTCAACTACCTCTTCTGACAGTCTGAATAAAGACTGCTCTCTTTTTGTCACTTTAATAGAACAGACTTAATAAGCTCTTTGCACTACACCATTCATATTCTGCACTGTCTGTGTATTTCACTGGTTTGCACTATGTACCATGTGCCTTATGCCACTTTATCTATTTTTTTATTATTATTATTATTTTTATTTTTATTTTTTTCCTACATGTCCTTATTTGTATATTTGTGCGTTCTACTGTTAGTGTTTAGTGTTATCTGTATGCACCAGGGAGTAAGAGAGTAATGCAATTTCGATTCTCTGTATGTATGTATGTACGGTACATGTGGTAGAATTGACAATAAAGCTGACTTTGACTTTGACTTTGATCAGCTTACCCCAAGGGCTTTTTTTCTTCAGTAGATCCAATTTTGATGTTTTTAGGTCAAACCGTTCTAGTCTGTCAGTCATATAATGGCAGGTATAGGTCACTGTCTCTATAAGAGGGAAAAAGAACATGCACAGAGAAATCCAAATTAAACAATTCCCCATCGTAACTACACATTGATGGCCTAACACTTCAGACACACCCTCCGTCAAGCGTTGACGCCGACGCCCCGTGTGAATGCAGCGTGAGCCAGAGCGCGCGCACACACACGTCACACACCGGATGTGTGTGTGCACTCAGATCACTTGGACATGGTTGTGTACAAGAGGTAAAAAACGATATAAATACTGTTGGTTTTCTCACACAAACCGCTCGTTTCGTGTCTTAGGCCATCAATGTGTAGTTACGATGGGGAATTGTTTAATTTGGATTTCTCTGTGCATGTTCTTTTTCCCTCTTATAGAGACAGTGACCTATACCTGCCATTATATGACTGACAGACTAGAACGGTTTGACCTAAAAACATCAAAATGGGATCTACTGAAGAAAAAAAGACACCTACATCTTTGATGCCCTTGGGGTAAGCTGATAGATACCACATTTTAATTTCAAAGTGAACTATCCCTTTAATATATCTTATATTAACCATTTGCACACACGAGCATTATCCAATCGGCTCCTCCCGACCGCAGACGCAGGTTTACAAGCCACTTTTTCCTGCGTTTTTCAGGCTATTTCTTGACTTTTCCCTTCTTATGAACAACACATTTTCGTACACGATAAAATCTCCTTGTGTTTTCTCCGTTTGACCGATTTGAGCATTCATAAACATCAGGCATCTTGAGTTTCTGCTACTGATTCCTATGGAGAAAAATCACTTCTTGCCCTCCAGCTGCATTTCACGCCACAGCGATGACGTCATGTGCATACAACCTATACAACAGCACATCGTTCTACGTGTTTGCAATAACAAGGCATTCACTACATGATGCAATTAAAATCTGTGTGTTCAGTCGGAGGGGCTGATGGGAACATGCAAGCGTCTCAGAATCAGAAACTCTTTCTGCTGATTGTGTCGCAGTCATTATATGAAGGGACCCCCGGGGGCCGTTACGCCCTGCGGTCGCACCGAATGACAAACGGACGTTTGCTGTGATGCTGGAGTCCGTCTTTCAGACGAATGCGCCGGCGTCGCTGAGCTAATTGTTTTTTAATAACAGATTTTTAGTGAGTGATTCGTCAGGGCCCCGTGAGGGCCTCCATTAGCATTATTACTGTTAATTATGAAGCGTTCGGTTCAGTGCGGCTTCAGCTTCTTCTGAGGAATAATGCGCCCTCAGTTCAGATGAATCCGGGGTCAGAGGTCAAAGTGAGAGGAGCTATAAGACAGAATTAAAGTATCAATAGTGAAAATCCACCATGGTACAGTAATGATGTGAGGCGGTTTTACCACGGTACACTCAAAGGTTTAGACGGCTTCATTCTTTACTGTTGCTCTGAAGTTATAATAATAGAGTCATTAAAACACACAAATGCTAATCCTCGCTCATACTCTGTATTCTTCTCGCATTACAAAAATCATAAATTTAATTATTTGTTATTTGTGTACTTATTTATTAATTATTTCATTATTAATGTAATTTATTATTTAACCGTTTCATTATATACTTATATTATTATTCACTTATTTAATTATTTTGTTTACTTCTTTACTTATTTACTTATTATTTACATATTTAATTAATAATTTCATTTTTTACTTTTACTTTTTACTCAATTTTATACTTATTTGCTTATTTCATTGTGTACTTATTTATTTACTTATTTCTTATTTATTTATTTAATTATGTACTTATTATTTACATATTTAACTAATAATTTCATTATTTTTTACTTTTACTTTTTTACTCAGTTTTATATTTATTTACTTATTTCTGAAGTATTTCTTTAATTATTTAATCATTTATTTACTTATTAATTTAATGATTTCATTGTGTACTTATTTATTAGTCACATTTAATTATTTAGTAAGTGTATTTATTTATTTATTTGTTTAATTATATACTTATGTACTTAATTATTTATCTGCATAATTTTTTTATTTATTTGCTTATTTAACTGTTTCATTATATACTTATTTAATATTTACATAATGTAAATAATAAACAAATATAAAAAAAATATATATATGTGTGTGTGTGTGTGTGTATGTAAATAAGTAAATATTAATTTATTTTACATTCTAATAATCTGGCATTGTGAATTATTGTCTTTAAAGAATTACATGATGTTCCTCATTTGTATGTGGCTTTGGATAAAAGCATCTGCTCTATGCATAATCATGTATTTATTAATTAGTTTATGTGATATGTAGTCGTGTTGAATCAGCTGATGAACAAATCCCGTTTCAGAGGGATTGTGTGAGAATGAGCAGCTGACGTCTCGTTACTCCACGTCCAGACATTTACATGCTTTTCCCATGGACTTCAAAGAATACTGTGGTACTAGCTTAGTATATGTACAAAAACATAGTAATACCGTGGTACTTTTGGTGTATTTTGTTCTTGAATGCAGAGGAGGAGGATCTGTGGGTTCACAAAGTGAGTACGCTTGAAATTTGTCAAGCATGAAGCAGCGAAGAGAGAAACGACACAGAAACCTTTAATCTCTCTGTGTGTGTGTGTGTGTGTGTGAGAGAGAGAGAGAGAGAGAGAGATTAGATAAGCAGTTATGCTGAATTTCCACTTGGCTGTAAAGTTTCTGTTGAGAGTTGCTGATTGGAGCAGAATTAAAGCGTCATGCTGATTACTGTATCTCACCAACGACCCGTCACACACACACACACACTCGCTCTCTCACACACACACACACACACTCGCTCTCTCACACACACACACACACACACACACACTCACACACACACACACACTCACACACACACTCACACACTCACTCTCTCACACACACACACACTCACACACTCTCTCTCTCACACACACACTCACTCACTAACTCACACACTCGCACACACACACACACACACACACATGTTTGTTTTGCTATACTTGTGGGGACTTCCATAGGCATAATGGTTTTTGTACTGTACAGACCGTATATTCTATTGCCCTACACCAACCCTACACCTAAACTTAGCCCTCACAGGAGACTTTTTGCATTTTTACATTTTAAGATAAACTTCATTTAGTATTTTTAATAATTTATTTCCCTTGTGAGGACCGGCCAAATGTCCTCACAAAGTCAAAAATCTCAGACTTTACTATCCTTGTGGGGACATCTGGTCCTCACAAGTATAGCAAAGCAAACACACACACACACACACACACACACACACACTCACTCACTCACTCACTCGCACACACACACACACACACACACACACACACACCGTAGAATTAATTTCATTCACTCTGTTTCTGTCTGTATGTCAGATATTCTGGCCTCAGTCGCTCTCTATATTTCATGTTTTTGTCAGTCATGATGCTGCATCTTTAAAAAAAACTCGTTCATAATCAAGATCCTGTTTACACGCCTTCAGGCATCAGATCTGTGCTTCATGAGGATATATTTATATTGTGCTCATTAATGCACCATCATAAATCCATATGAATCATACTGCTCTTACGTAATATATTAATCCAAAGAGCTATATAATATTTAATGTTACTGCAATATTTGCTTTCTTTATAGGAATGGTTCATATATGCATCTTATTATATTATTTGACTTTAAATTTTATTTTTTTATTTTATATTATATTTAACAAATATTTAATATTAAGTATGATGCACATTTAAACTCTAATGAAGAAGCAAATGTTTCAATAAAATATTTTAAATATTTATAAATTTTATATGTAAATTAGTGCTGTCAAATGATTAATTGCATCAAAATAAAAGTTTTTTTGTTTACATAATATATGTGTGTGTATACTGTATATTTATTATGTATAAATAAATACAAACACATGCATGTATATATTTAAGAAAAATGTTATGTTTATATATTAAATATATTTATATAAAATATAAATATATAAATGTATACACATATATTTTTGAAATATATACTGTATGTGTGTATGTGTATATATATATATATATACAGTACACATACATATATTATGTAAACAAAAACTTTTATTTTTAGGATACGATTAATCGCGATAATTGTTTGACAGCACTAATATACTGTATATATCAATAACAGGGCTGTCAGTTTAACACGTTAACTTAATTAGTTATGAAAAATAACGCAATTAAAATATTTTAACGTAGTTAAAGCACTGGCCCCGCCCCCAGACCTGTACGTCATCTTACATTTAATGCAGTTGACTGTTGACAAATATGATGCAGGGCAACACTCCATAAATGCAGTTATGCCCTAAAATTCAAGAGATTGGGGCAAAAATTGCTCCTTTGAGTTTTTGTCTCATATTTATATCATATGATAAGCGATATTACACAAGTGCTGTTTGTCCCGATTATAACGAGTGTAAATGATTTTATACAACAGTTCAGTAAATAAAAAGTTTATATTCTTTTATATTTTAAACACAATATTGTCTGTTTTTGCTCAGCTTTGCCAACAAAAATATTACCTTTTGTGCATTGTTGTACATCTCCGAGCTACACAGCGGTGTTTAGTTTCTGAATGAATCCACGTTTTGTGAGTGAATCAATGATTCAAAGACCCATTCATAAAGAGAGCCGCTTACTTAAAGGGATAGTTCACCCAAAAATGAAAATTCTGTCATTAATTACTCACCCTCATGTCGTTCCAAACCCGTAAGACCTTCGTTCATCTTCAGAACACAAATTAAGATATTTGTGATGAACTCTGAGAGCTCTCTGTCCCTCCATAGACAGCAATTAACACCATCAAGGCTCAGAAACATAGCAAGGACATCGTTAAAATAATCCATGTGACATCAGTGGCTCAACCGTAATTTTACGAAGCTATGAGAATACTTTTTGTGCACAAAGAAAACAATAATAACATTTATTCAGCAATTCTTCTCCCTGAGTTATCATCTTCTATGGGTCTGTGGGAAGTCTATGGAAAGTCCCCACAGTTCACAGAAACAAACGTGTGTGTGTGTTTCAGCCGGTGTGCCGTGTTTCGGCCGGGATCAGATCCCAGCATTCAGCGGCGGCGGTCTCTGATGACGAGCGCTCGTGGACGGGGCAGGAGAGTCTGTCTCAAGATGACCCTGAGATGTGGGAGCTTCTGCAGAAGGAGAAGGACAGACAGTGCCGAGGACTGGAGCTCATCGCCTCCGAGGTGAGACTACACACCACTTTCTGATTAATAGGGCTGCCCTCTAATAGTCAACTAATCGTTTGTCGACCAGAAGAGGCTTGGTCGACCAAAATTTTATTAGTCGCTTATGGCAAGCTCACACTTAAATTTATTTGTGCAGGTCTTAAAAATTTTGAGCTTAAAAGTCCTGCTGAAACCCGGCTTAATCACAAATTAATCACGCATCAATTTTGGCTGAGAAATCACTCCTAAAAGGATCATTTAAAAAGTCTTAGAGGGCCAGTAGGTGGCGTTGAGTCACTGTCTTAATGAGTGAGTCATTGAATCATTCATTCAACCAATTTGCTCAAATGGCTGATTCATTCAAAGTGACTGTCTTTATTAATGAGTCATTGTATCTCTTACTCTCTCGATTCATTCAAATGGCTGAATTATTCAGAAATGAAGCAAGTGACTCTTTATGAATGAATCATTGAAACATTGACTCTCTCGAGTCGTTCAAACGGCTGATTCATTGAGAAACTAAACAAGTGCTTCTTTATGAATGAGTCATTGAATCACTGACTCACTTGATTTATTCAAACTGCTAAATCGTTCAGAAACTGAGCAAGTGACTGTCTTTATGAATGAGTCACTGAATCTTTAACTGACTTTATTCATTCAGACAGCTTATTCATTCAGGAATGAAGCAAGTGACTCTTTATGAATGAGTCGTTGAATCACTGACTCACTTACCCTGCGTCCCTATGTGCATACTATCCACCCTATCTGCCCTAAATATTATTGAAAATTACTACTATCACATTGGGACTAGGGTTGGGTACCGAAACCCGGTACCAATATGGCACCGGTACCTATGGAACCGGTATGTACTAGAACCGAATCAGAACGCAGATTTCGGTGCCTCATTTCGGTGCCATGCCTGAGCGATCGATTAAAATATTTGTCCTTTGTTTCTCCAAAACGCACGTAAGAAGCATCACAGGCTACAACTACAAATATTTCAGCAAAATGTATATTTTAGTCAGAGTTATTGCGCTCCTATTTCATTGCGCGCCGTCTGTTTGGCGCGCACGCGCACGGCGGCGCTCGTTCTGAATGAAGTCTGTGAAGTTTAGCAGAGAATCGCAAAGCTCACGCACTTCTGACAGCAAAATGGACATATTTCCATGGCTTTCTAACATTTACAGATGGAGAATATACCTGTGAATTGTAAGTTATGCATTACGGAAAACAGCAAACACATTAAACAGCGCGAGAAGCATCTCTGTCAGCGGCACACGCAGCCTTTCTGTCAGAGCATCTGTGAGCGCGAGCCGCTTTAAACTGAAACTATAGACTATAGGCTACTGTATATGTTTTTTTTTTATAGCCCTTCATATAAAGCTTGTCACATGTTTAGAACAAATTGTATTATGCACTTTCTCCGCAGCAGTTCAGTCTGTGTCCTCCCTAGATATTTTATCAGATGCGCTCGTATCAAACTACTGTATATCAATATTAACTGTATTGCTTCATAATAACGTATCGATTATAAAGAATATATCGATATATCGTACAAACTCTATATACCGCCCAGCCCTAGCTTTAATTAAAATGCCTAAAGCTAAAATTCTCTTGTATTCGCGTTTTTAAACCTGTTTAAACCAACAAAATAGAACATTATAACCTTTTTAGTCCACAACACCAGTTAAATGCTTCCTTTTGTGATCTGATAGCTTCTTGTCACAGAATGAGGCAGAAAATATGTTCCATAGGCTACTAATGCATTGATTAGCAATGGATTTTAAATATACTTAATTATTATGAAAATACCAGAGATGGCTTGAATAACACAGACAAACTATATATTGTCGTTGTCGAGTGTTTAATGTATTTGTTTTATCATTCAAAACGTTTATAACTTCTGTTTACTCAGTTACAGGAATAGCAATGCCTTTGTCCATATTGGGGATTTCTTGGAGCTTCATTAGTTCCATATACAGTATGTGTGTGTGTGTGTATATATATATATATATATATATATATATATATAACAAGTATCGGTTCAGGCACCGTTTAGGCACCGGCACCGTTTTAAAAGTATCGATTTGGCACCGGTATCGAATAAAACCCAAACGATACCCAACCCTAATTGGGACGTAGGCTTAATTTATTCAAACTGCTAAATCATTCAGAAGCTAAGCAAGTGACTCTTTATTAATGAGTCACTGAATAATTGACTCACTTGATTCATTCAGACAGCTTATTCATTCAGGAATGAAGCAAGTGACTCTTTATGAATGAGTCATTGAATCACTGACTCACTTGATTTATTCAAACTGCTAAATCATTCAGAAACTGAGCAAGTGACTGTCTTTATTAATGAGTCATTGAATCATTGACTCACTTGATTCATTCAGACAGCTTATTCATTCAGGAATGAAGCAAGTGACTCTTTATGAATGAGTCGTTGAATCACTGACTCACTTGATTTATTCAAACTGCTAAATCATTCAGAAACTGAGCAAGTGACTGTCTTTATTAATGAGTCACTGAATCATTGACTCGCTTGATTCATTCAGACAGCTTATTCATTCAGGAATGAAGCAAGTGACTCTTTATGAATGAGTCACTGAATCATTGACTCACTTGATTCATTCAGACAGCTTATTCATTCAGGAATGAAGCAAGTGACTCTTTATGAATGAGTCACTGAATCATTGACTCATTTGATTTGTTCAAATCTGTGGATTCATTCACTAATGTTGGTCAGAGACGCTCAACAGTATGATTGGAACTATTTTCATTGGCGAAATTGATCAAAACAGAAAATTCTTACAATAATGTGCCTAAAATGTAACACAATATGAGCTAGTTTATTGAACTGTTGTATAATATCAATATCACAGTTGCAATGGTGCAGATATTGGGGAGAAACAGCACTCCTGCTGGTGGGATATTGCTGAACTATATCATATGATATAAAAATATGAGACGCATTTTCATCCGGTGCTGAATCAAAGTGAATATGGCAGTCTCAAGACTCATTTTATCATAGCTAACTGAAATTAATGAAGGAATGGAGTGATTATGAATGATAAAGATGTGTGAGGAACCAACACACCTGAGACGTGTGTGTGTGTGTGTGTGTGTGCGCCTGTGTGTGTGTGTGTGTGTGTGTGTTGCGCCTGTGTGTGTGTGCGCCTGTGTGTGTGTGCGCCTGTGTGTGTGCGCCTGTGTGTGTGCGCCTGTGTGTGTGTGTGTGTGTGTGCGCCTGTGTGCGTCTGTGTGTGTGTGCCTGTGTGTGTGTCTGTGTGTCTGTGGCTGTGTGTCTGTGTGTGTGTGTGTGTGTCTGTGTGTGTGTGTGTGTGTGTGTCTGTGTGTGTGTGTGTGTGTGTGTGTCTCAACAGAACTTCTGCAGTCGTGCGGCTCTCGAGGCTCAGGGTTCATGTCTCAACAACAAATACTCTGAAGGATACCCAGGAAAGAGGTGTGTGTGTATTTTTTGTGTATTCATTTATTCAAAATTACATTTAAAAACACCATGGATTTTAGTTTCTTTAAATCCAGCTGAAGAGTCTGTACACTCTTACAAATAAAGGTTCTTTATTAGCATCAATGCTTGTATGAAGCACCTTGAACATCCATTAAACAAAAGGCCCTTTATAGTCGAAACAGGTTCTTTAGATTTT
>CM049853.1:1173095-1183095 GCA_027422415.1 Schizothorax lantsangensis | reverse complement strand
TACTAATTACATCTTTATGTAATTAGATTACTGTACAAATTACTCTCTCCAAAAAGTATTTAATTACTTATTACTAATTACATCTTTAACAGTGTAATTAGATTGCTGTACAAATTACTCTCTCCAAAAAGTATTTAATTACTAGTTACTAATTACTAATTACATCTTTAACAGTGTAATTAGATTACTGTACAAATTACTCTCTCCAAAAAGTATTTAATTACTTATTACTAATTACATCTTTAACAGTGTAATTAGATTACTGTACAAATTACTCTCTCCAAAAAGTATTTAATTACTTATTACTAATTACATCTTTAACAGTGTAATTAGATTACTGTACAAATTACTCTCTCCAAAAAGTATTTAATTACTTAACTAATTACATCTTTAACAGTGTAATTAGATTACTGTACAAATTACTCTCTCCAAAAAGTATTTAATTACTAGTTACTAATTACTAATTACATCTTTAACAGTGTAATTAGATTACTGTACAAATTACTCTCTCCAAAAAGTATTTAATTACTATTTACTAATTACTAATTACATCTTTAACAGTGTAATTAGATTTCTGTTCAAATTACTCTCTCCAAAAAGTATTTAATTACTTATTACTAATTACATCTTTAACAGTGTAATTAGATTACCGTACAAATTACTCTCTCCAAAAAGTATTTAATTACTATTTACTAATTACTAATTACATCTTTAACAGTGTAATTAGATTACTGTTCAAATTACTCTCTCCAAAAAGTATTTAATTACTAGTTACTAATTACATCTTTAACAGTGTAATTAGATTACTGTACAAATTACTCTCTCCAAAAAGTATTTAATTACTAGTTACTAATTACTAATTACATCTTTAACAGTGTAATTAGATTACTGTACAAATTACTCTCTCCAAAAAGTATTTAATTACTAGTTACTAATTACATCTTTAACAGTGTAATTAGATTACATTACTCTCTCCAACTAGTTACTAATTACTGTAATTAGATTGCTGTATACTAAAATTACTTACTCTCAAAAAGTATTTAATTACTATTACTAATTACATCTTTAACAGTGTAATTAGATTACTGTACAAATTACTCTCTCCAAAAAGTATTTAATTACTAGTTACTAATTAATTACATCTTTAACAGTGTAATTAGATTACTGTACAAATTACTCTCTCCAAAAAGTATTTAATTACTAGTTACTATTACTAATGACATCTTTAACAGTGTAATTAGATTAAATTACTCTCTCCAAAAAGTATTTAATTACTTATTACTAATTACATCTTTAACAGTGTAATTAGATTACCGTACAAATTACTCTCTCCAAAAAGTATTTAATTACTATTTACTAATTACTAATTACATCTTTAACAGTGTAATTAGATTACCGTTCAAATTACTCTCTCCAAAAAGTATTTAATTACTAGTTACTAATTTTACTCTTTAACTAGTGTAATTAGATTACCGTCTCTCCAAAAAGTATTTAATTACTAGTTACTAATTACATCTTTAACAGTGTAATTAGATTACTGTAAAATTACTCTCTCCAAAAAGTATTTAATTACTAGTTACTAATTACATCTTTAACAGTGTAATTAGATTGCTGTACAAATTACTCTCTCCAAAAAGTATTTAATTACTATTACAAAGATACTCTCTCTCCAAAAAGTAGTGTGTAATTAATTAGTATTTAATTACTAACTAATTACATCTTTAATTACTGTACAAATTACTCTCTCCAAAAAGTGTTACTAATTAATCTGTAATTAGATTGCTGTACAAATTACTCTCTCTCTTTAACAGTGTAATTAGAGTACAAATTACAAAAAGTATTTAATTACTTTTACTAATTACATCTTTAACAGTGTAATTAGATTACTGTACAAATTATTCTCTCCAAAAAGTATTTAATTACTAATTACATCTTTAACAGTGTAATTAGATTACTGTACAAATTACTCTCTAGTGTACTTAGTTACTAATTAGACCGTGTAATTAGATTGCCGTACAAATACTTACTCTCTCCAAAAAATTACTAATTACAGTGTGTGTAATTAGATTACTGTACAAATTACTCTCTCCAAAAAGTATTTAATTACTAGTTACTAATTACTCATCTCCAAACTAAAATTACTCTCTCCAAATTACTCTCTCCAAAAAGTATTTAATTACTAGTTACTAATTACTCTTACATCTTTAGTGTAATTAGATTACTGTACAAATTACTCTCTCCAAAAAGTATTTAATTACTAGTTACTAATTACTAGTCCGTACTGCAGTGTAATTAGACCTAACATTACTTTAACAGTGTAATTAGATATCAAAAAGTAAGTGTAATTAGATTAATGTACAAATTACTCTCTCCAAAAAGTATTTAATTACTAATTACATCTTTAACAGTGTACTGTACAAATTACTCTCTAAAAAGTATTTAATTACTAGTGTAATTAGATTGCTGTACAAATTACTCTCTCCAAAAAGTATTTAATTACTAGTTACTAATTACTAATTACATCTTTAACAGTGTAATTAGATTACTGTACAAATTACTCTCTCCAAAAAGTATTTAATTACTAGTTACTAATTACATCTTTAACAGTGTACACAAATTACTCTCTCCAAAAAGTGTAATTAGATTGTACAAATTACTCTCTCCAAAAAGTATTTAATTACTAATTACATCTTTAACAGTGTAATTAGATTACTTACTCTCTCCAAAAAGTATTTAATTACTAGTTACTAATTACATCTTTAACAGTGTAATTAGATTACTGTACAAATTACTCTCTCCAAAAAGTATTTAATTACTAGTTACTAATTACTAATTACATCTTTAACAGTGTAATTAGATTGCTGTACAAATTACTCTCTCCAAAAAGTATTTAATTACTAACTTTACATCTTTAACAGTGTAATTAGATTACTGTACAAATTACTCTCTCCAAAAAGTATTTAATTACTAGTTACTAACTTTACATCTTTAACAGTGTAATTAGATTACTGTACAAATTACTCTCTCCAAAAAGTATTTAATTACTAGTTACTAATTACTAATTACATCTTTAACAGTGTAATTAGATTACTGTACAAATTACTCTCTCCAAAAAGTATTTAATTACTAGTTACTTACAATCTTTAACAGTGTAATTAGATTACTGTACAAATTACTCTCTCCAAAAAGTATTTAATTACTAGTTACTAATTACATCTTTAACAGTGTAATTAGATTACTGTACAAATTACTCTCTCCAAAAAGTATTTAATTACTAGTTACTAATTACTAATTACATCTTTAACAGTGTAATTAGATTGCTGTACAAATTACTCTCTCCAAAAAGTATTTAATTACTAGTTACTAATTACTAATTACATCTTTAACAGTGTAATTAGATTACTGTACAAATTACTCTCTCCAAAAAGTATTTAATTATTAGTTACTAATTACATCTTTAACAGTGTAATTAGATTGCTGTACAAATTACTCTCTCCAAAAAGTATTTAATTACTAGTTACTAATTACTAATTACATCTTTAACAGTGTAATTAGATTGCTGTACAAATTACTCTCTCCAAAAAGTATTTAATTACTAGTTACTAATTACTAATTACATCTTTAACAGTGTAATTAGATTACTGTACAAATTACTCTCTCCAAAAAGTATTTAATTACTAGTTACTAATTACTAATTACATCTTTAACAGTGTAATTAGATTACTGTACAAATTACTCTCTCCAAAAAGTATTTAATTACTAGTTACTAATTACTAATTACATCTTAACAGTGTAATTAGATTGCTGTACAAATTACTCTCTCCAAAAAGTATTTAATTACTAGTTACTAATTACTAATTACATCTTTAACAGTGTAATTAGATTACTGTACAAATTACTCTCTCCAAAAAGTATTTAATTACTAGTTACTAATTACTTTAACAGTGTAATTAGATTACTGTACAAATTACTCTCTCCAAAAAGTATTTAATTACTAGTTACTAATTACAATTACTTTTAACAGTGTAATTAGATTACTGTACAAATTACTCTCTCCAAAAAGTATTTAATTATAACTAATTACTAATTACATCTTTAACAGTGTAATTAGATTACTGTACAAATTACTCTCTCCAAAAAGTATTTAATTACTAGTTACTAATTACATCTTTAACAGTGTAATTAGATTACTGTACAAATTACTCTCTCCAAAAAGTATTTAATTACTAGTTACTAATTACTAATTACATCTTTAACAGTGTAATTAGATTACTGTACAAATTACTCTCTCCAAAAAGTATTTAATTACTAGTTACTAATTACATCTTTAACAGTGTAATTAGATTACTGTACAAATTACTCTCTCCAAAAAGTATTTAATTACTAGTTACTAATTACATCTTTAACAGTGTAATTAGATTACTGTACAAATTACTCTCTCCAAAAAGTATTTAATTACTAGTTACTAATTACTAATTACATCTTTAACAGTGTAATTAGATTACCGCAAATTACTCTCTCCAAAAAGTATTTAATTACTAATTACTAATTACATCTCAGTGTAATTAGATTACTGTACAAATTACTCTCTCCAAAAAGTATTTAATTACTAGTTACTAATTACATCTTTAACAGTGTAATTAGATTACTGTACAAATTACTCTCTCCAAAAAGTATTTAATTACTAGTTACTAATTACTAATTACATCTTTAACAGTGTAATTAGATTTCTGTTCAAATTACTCTCTCCAAAAAGTATTTAATTACTAGTTACTAATTACTTTAACAGTGTAATTAGATTACTCAAATTACTCTCTCCAAAAAGTATTTAATTACTAGTTACTAATTACTAATTACATTTTAACAGTGTAATTAGATTACCGTACAAATTACTCTCTCCAAAAAGTATTTAATTACTAGTTACTAATTACTATCTTTAACAGTGTAATTAGATTACTGTACAAATTACTCTCTCCAAAAAGTATTTAATTACTAATTACATCTAACAGTGTAATTAGATTACCGTACAAATTACTCTCTCCAAAAAGTATTTAATTACTAGTTACTAATTACTAATTACATCTTTAACAGTGTAATTAGATTGCTGTACAAATTACTCTCTCCAAAAAGTATTTAATTACTAATTACTAATTACATCTTTAACAGTGTAATTAGATTGCTGTACAAATTACTCTCTCCAAAAAGTATTTAATTACTAATTACATCTTTAACAGTGTAATTAGATTACCGTACAAATTACTCTCTCCAAAAAGTATTTAATTACTAGTTACTAATTACTAATCATCTTTAACAGTGTAATTAGATTACCGTACAAATTACTCTCTCCAAAAAGTATTTAATTACTAGTTACTAATTACTAATTACATCTTTAACAGTGTAATTAGATTGCTGTACAAATTACTCTCTCCAAAAAGTATTTAATTACTAATTACATCTTTAACAGTGTAATTAGATTGCTGTAAAATTACTCTCTCCAAAAAGTATTTAATTACTAATTACATCTTTAACAGTGTAATTAGATTACCGTTCAAATTACTCTCTCCAAAAAGTATTTAATTACTAGTTACTAATTACTAATTACATCTTTAACAGTGTAATTAGATTACCGTTCAAATTACTCTCTCCAAAAAGTATTTAATTACTAGTTACTAATTACTAATTACATCTTTAACAGTGTAATTAGATTACTGTTCAAATTACTCTCTCCAAAAAGTATTTAATTACTAATTACTAATTACATCTTTAACAGTGTAATTAGATTGCTGTACAAATTACTCTCTCCAAAAAGTATTTAATTACTAATTACATCTTTAACAGTGTAATTAGATTACCGTACAAATTACTCTCTCCAAAAAGTATTTAATTACTAGTTACTAATTACTAATTACATCTTTAACAGTGTAATTAGATTGCTGTACAAATTACTCTCTCCAAAAAGTATTTAATTACTAGTTACTAATTACATCTTTAACAGTGTAATTAGATTACTGTACAAATTACTCTCTCCAAAAAGTATTTAATTACTAGTTACTAATTACTAATTACATCTTTAACAGTGTAATTAGATTACTGTACAAATTACTCTCTCCAAAAAGTATTTAATTACTAGTTACTAATTACTAATTACATCTTTAACAGTGTAATTAGATTACTGTACAAATTACTCTCTCCAAAAAGTATTTAATTACTAGTTACTAATTACATCTTTAACAGTGTAATTAGATTGCTGTACAAATTACTCTCTCCAAAAAGTATTTAATTACTAGTTACTAATTACTAATTACATCTTTAACAGTGTAATTAGATTACTGTACAAATTACTCTCTCCAAAAAGTATTTAATTACTAGTTACTAATTACTAATTACATCTTTAACAGTGTAATTAGATTACTGTACAAATTACTCTCTCCAAAAAGTATTTAATTACTAGTTACTAATTACATCTTTAACAGTGTAATTAGATTACTGTACAAATTACTCTCTCCAAAAAGTATTTAATTACTATTTACTAATTACTAATTACATCTTTAACAGTGTAATTAGATTACTGTTCAAATTACTCTCTCCAAAAAGTATTTAATTACTAGTTACTAATTACTAATTACATCTTTAACAGTGTAATTAGATTACTGTTCAAATTACCCACTGATTACTAGTGTGTTTACTGCACAAACCATTCATTCTTTGAAAGAAATTAATACTTTTATTCATTAAGGATGCATTAAATTCAATAAAAGTGACAGTAAAGACATTTATTCTGTTTCAAATAAATGCTGAACTTTCTGTTGAATCCTGAAAAATAAAATGTATGACGTTTCCACAAAAAAATATTGAACTGTTTTCAACATTGATAATAATCAGAAATGTTTCTTGAGCAGCAAATCAGCATATTATTATGATTTCTGAAGATCATGTGACACTGAAGACTGCAGTAATGATGCTGAAAATACAGCTTTGATCACAGAAATAAATTACAGTTTAACACATATTCACATAGAAAACAGATATTTTAAACTGTAATAATATTTCAAATTTTTTGTGTATTTTTGATTAAATAAATGCAGCCTTGTTGAGCAAAAGCAGATAATAAAGCATTAAAAATCTTACCGCTCCTAAACTTTTGACTGATAGTGTAACAAAACTTGCAGTAAGTATACATAGTAAGTTGTTAAATTGTTACACTGTCAAACTACATAAAATAAATAAAATGGTTGTTTTTTTGTTGTTGTTTTTTTATCCAGTTTTGTGTAAAAATGTCAAAACATAGCGATAAAATAAAAAAAACTTGCTGTCAAATATATAAATAAAACATAATATATGTGTGTACATATTTATTATGTATATATAAATACAAACACATGTGTGTGTGTATTTTTATTTATATATATATATATATATATATATATATATATATATATAAATATATAACAGTACACTCCATATATATATTACGTAAACAAAAACTTTTATTTTGGATGTGATTAATCATGACCGCACTAAAAAAAACCATCAAAATCACAGCAGATTAAGGGTCAGTAGCTGAAGGTCAGTTTTAGCACATTGCATTGTGGGATCTCGGGCAATATGCACTGCACATTTTTTAGAAAATGTAGTAGATGATCTGGATGTTGTATGCATGCAGAACATAATGCACACACTGCATACTACAGTAAAGCTGTTTTTCTGGTGATCTCCATCATTAACTGTTTCTCCTCCCCCTCTGGTCTGTCTCCTCCCCCTCTGGTCTGACCCCTCCCTCCTTTGGTCTGACCCCTCCCTCCTCTGGTCTGACCCCTCCCTCCTCTGGTCTGTCTCCTCCTCCTCTGGTCTGTCTCCTCCCCCTCTGGTCTGACCCCTCCCTCCTTTGGTCTGACCCCTCCCTCCTCTGGTCTGGCTCCTCCCCCTCTGGTCTGGCTCCTCCTCCCCCTCTTGTATTTCTCCTCCCCCTCTGGTCATGGCTCCTCCCTCAGGGCGGGGCTTATCTTCTATCGTAAGGGCGTTCGCTCGGTGGATAAGAAGGGCAAAGAGGTCATGTACGACCTGGAGGAGAAGGTCAACTTCGCTGTGTTCCCTTCGCTTCAAGGCGGCCCTCACAATCACGCCATCGCCGGCGTCGCTGTGGCTCTCAAACAGGTACAGCTTTGCTTTCACTTCCAGATTATTAGTCTTTCTACTAGTGCTTAACCCATATGCTGATATCATAGAGAGCAGGCTGGCAGATATTAAACTGATATATATATATATGATATCACACTATTAAATTTAAATACACATGCTGAAATTAAATGTATATTTATTTTACAGAATATTTACTAAATTATAGTGCTGTCAAATGATTAATCTCGAATAATCGCATTCCAAAATAAAAATTTTTGTTTAAATATATTTAAATGTTTAAATGTATTATGTATATATAAATACAAATGCGTGCATGTATATATTTATGAAAAATATGTTATGTTTATGTATTAAATAATCAATGTTCAATAAATTTCCTTATTTTACAAATGTTTTTTTTTTTATCAAGTTCTATTTTTTTCATATTCATTTTCAAATTATATCATTTAGTAAACATTATATAAATTAAATATATATTTAATTTCAGTAATTGTTATACATGTGTTTTTACTATCTTTAAATTAATAATTGTGATATGATATACGCTGGCTTTTTATCGGTCATTAATTCAGTGTATGAACCATAAACAGAGTGAATCAATGCAGAAAGTAGTGGTTGACCGATATATCGGCTGATATTTGGCAATTTTTTTATTATTTGGAAAAAAAAACTATAATAGCATTAAAAAAAAAAAAATCAAGCAGTTAAATAAATTCTTACTTTATAAAATATTTTTTTTTTATGAAGTTAATTTTTTTCATGCTTATTCATTTTCAAATTATGTAAGTTAGTAAATATAAAATAAATGTATATTTACTTTCAGCAATTGTTACACATTTTCACTATGTTTGAAGTAAATATTGTGATATGATATACATTGCTTTTATATTGGCCATTAATTCAATAACCGCTAGTAAACAGAGTGACTCAAAGTAGAAAATTGTGATCGACCGATATATTGGCCGATATTTGACATTTTTAATTATCTGCATCTGCCAATCATTTTTTTTTCTGTTTCGCTAATATATCAGAAGCAGGACTTTTATTTTGATAGCGCTGAGAAACAGAAACAGAGAAACAGACTCATCTACTATCAGCATTCAGAACAGTATATGCATTTCATTTAAACATGTCTATGAATATTTAATAAACACACATGATCGACAAACTTCAAATCCTTGATTTCAAACTATTCCTGTCATATTCACTGTGTGCTTTATCTAAAATAAGCACTGACTTGTTATTGTTTGTAAAAATATGATTGCTAGTGCACACAAACATACCAAGTCATTGAATACTATTGGTTACAGTGTTTAATTCCTTTTTATTCATATTTTTAACAATTTCTTTGTGAAAAATGCTATAACAGAATTAAAGAATCAAGAAATTGAATGAATCTCTTTATTTTACAAATGTATTTTTATCAAGTGTTTTCCCCATATTTATTCATTTTCAAATTATATAATTTAAGTGCTGTCAACCGATTAATCGCATCCAAAATAAAAGTTTTTGTTTACATAATATGTGTGTGTACTGTTTATTTATTATGTATATATGTAAACACACACGTTCCGTATATATTTTGAAAATATTTACATATACATTTATATATTTATATTATATATAAATATACTTAATGCTGTTATAGTATTTGTTGCAAAAAAAAAATTTTTTTACAAAATGCCAAATATCAGCCGATATATCGGCCATGCCAAATATATCAGTCGACCATACTTTCTACTTTGATTCACTCTGTTTATTAGCGATTAATATGCTGAGTTAATGGCCAATATATATGTATTTAATCTATATATATGTATCTATATCACAGTATTTAATTTAAAGATAGTAAAAACGCAGA
>CM049853.1:1115595-1158095 GCA_027422415.1 Schizothorax lantsangensis | reverse complement strand
CAGATTAATGTAAACACAGCTCAATGTGAACACTCTTGTGATTCTCTTCAACCTTCTCGAATCTTATGAATGATTATATTAGGTTCGAGTGCGTGTAAGGATTTGGAAACGAGCAGATTACGTCTGTTTCTGAAGCATCTGCTGTTCAAACCTAAGCTCAGAATCGACTCCAGAAAGAATCGTGAAATCTCCGAATCATTTCTGGATTCACGATGCATTGATTTAATCCCCAGCGCTAATAGATACTGACACAAACGTTCACAGACTCCAGCCGGACTCAAACGAGGACGAACCAAACACGCTGGATGCTTTGTGACATGAAGCGATTTTCCCTTCCGTGTGGGATTTACTCCTCATGTATGATCCTTTAAGGACTCGACTCGTGTCTTTATCTTCCGTTTGGAGCGACGAACAAACGTTTCTAACAGACTAATGATGCTAAATGTTTACAGACTGTGATTCTGTAGTAGTTTGAGTTCTTCTCCGGCTTTGATAATCGAAGCTGTAAATGTACAGTAGTGTGTGTAAAGACTAACTGTTGTTGGAGTTTGTACAGATCGTTTCTCATCTTTCTGAGCGTTTACTGAGCGCTGAGCAAACACACTGATGTCGATAAACACTTTAAACCTCGTCTTCACGTTGCACACGTCTTCATTCTTGCCTGACAAAACACCTTTTTATCACAAAAATGATTCTTTTTAGATGCACAGATCTTTACAAATGATTTTCTAAAAACGTCTAATCTCAATAAAATGACGCCGTAGGAAAATGCAACACTTTTGCTGCTCTTTTTTTCTGTGTGTGTGTGTGTGTGAGAGAGAGTATTCGTGAGAGAGTGTGTGTGTGTGTGTGTGTGAGAGAGTGTGTGTGAGTGTGTGAGAGAGTGTGTGTGAGTGTGTGAGAGAGAGTGTGAGTGTGTGTGAGAGAGTGTGTGTGTGTGTGTGTGAGAGACAGTGTGAGCGTGAGTGTGTCTGTGAGCGTGAGTGTGTGTGTGTGAGAGAGAGAGTGTGTGTGTGAGAGAGAGAGTTGTGTGTGTGTGTGAGAGAGAGTGTGTGTGTGAGAGAGAGTGTGTGTGTGTGTGTGAGAGAGAGTGTGTGTGTGGGGAGAGAGTGTGTGTGTGAGAGAGAGTGTGTGTGTGAGAGAGAGTGTGTGAGAGAGTGTGTGTGTGAGAGAGAGAGTGTGTGTGTGAGAGAGAGAGTGTGTGTGTGAGAGAGAGTGTGTGTGTGAGAGAGAGTGTGTGTGTGAGAGAGAGTGTGTGTGTGAGAGAGAGTGTGTGTGTGAGAGAGTGTGTGTGTGTGAGAGAGTGTGTGTGTGTGAGAGAGTGTGTGTGTGAGAGAGAGTGTGTGTGTGAGAGAGAGTGTGTGTGAGAGAGAGTGTGTGTGTGAGAGAGAGTGTGTGTGTGAGAGAGAGTGTGTGTGTGAGAGAGAGTGAGTGTGTGTGAGAGAGAGTGAGTGTGTGTGAGAGAGAGTGAGTGTGTGTGAGAGAGAGTGAGTGTGTGTGAGAGAGAGTGTGTGTGTGTGTGTGAGAGAGTGTGAGCGTGAGTGTGTGTGTGAGAGAGAGAGCGTGAGTGTGTGTGTGAGAGAGAGAGCGTGAGTGTGTGTGTGAGAGAGCGTGAGTGTGTGTGTGTGTGAGTGTGTGACTGTGTGTGTGTGAGAGTGTGTGTGTGTGTGTGTGTGTGAGAGTGTGTGTGAGTGTGTGTGCTGTGGGTGGAGATGATCGATCACAGCAGTCGTCTTCAGAGGAATAATGTGTTTTGAGTCAGAGGATTATTCAGGAACGTGCATTTAAAAATACATCTGGGTGTAATATGACAGACTGAACGAGCCGCTGCTAATCAATGGATTAAAGTGAGAGTACACCGCATCTGTGGAGAGTCTTTCCAGGTCAAATCAAAGCCCAAATCAGAGGAAACGCTAATAAGAATTATATTTTTATTAATGTACATTTACTGATGTTTTAAGCCCATTTCCACCAGTGTTATTTTAGTGTTAAAACAATTTAAGTGGTAAATAATTATTATTGGATTATTGGAGTACGTTCTCAAGAAATACTATTTCATATTTCTACTTCAAAATTTCATGTTTAATTCAATGTGTTACTTGCTGAAGCATTTTATTAGTGAAAATTGTTTCTACCATTTTTTTATTCAGTGTAGTTAATATTTAGATTTTATATTTTCTGTTTTCATTTACTCTTTAGTTAGTTTGTCATTGTTGTTTTTGTCTTTTTTTTGTTTGTTTGTTCTTCAATGTCTATATAGTTTTTATTAAATTTATTAATTTACTAAAATCTAGGGCTTTTCACACTGCGCTTAACCCCGGGTTATCGTCGTTCTAAACACCGCTTTTAACCCCGGGTAAAGACACGTTTCACACCTGTAATTTGAAAGCGGTGTTAGCACCGCATTTTACCCGGGGTTATGAAACCCTGCTCCGGAGCAGGGGCATTTGTGGCGTTATCCCCGCATTGCGGTGCTAAGTTTGTTCAGTGTGAAACTGAGCGGTGTTTGATTGTTGCTGCTGGACGCTTGGCAACAGACAGCCAATCAGAAACTGAGCAGTGAGGCTCATGTCACGTCAGTAAGGAAACGCGCATCATGTGAACTGCAGCCGGTGAGAAGAAATATCAAAAGACAGAAAGCGTGTGAACTGGAGTGAATAGGAGACGGTATTATTCTTATGCTACTGTACAAGTAAACACTAACGGTAGTCTCTCCACACTTAAAATAAATTCAAAGAAATATTCACATACTTTGCTCCTTGTTTTCTTTCTTTGGTACTTTTGTTTTCTTGCCTTTGTGTGTATGGCAAGCCGTTTTGACATTTATTTCTTCTCAGGATATGTATTTTTGATATCAACAATTTAATTTTCACTAGTTAAAATGTTCATTCTTGATATCAGGAATTGTATTTCTACTAGTAACAATTGTAATTTTTGATATCAGCAATACATTTCCACTAGTAACAATGTTAATTCTTGATATCAACAATTACATTTTCACTAGTTAAAATGCCAATTATTGAGATCAACAATTACATTTCTACTAGTAAAAACTATCATTTTTGATATCAAGAATTTATATCATGGGAATAGCAATAGGCAAGCCGTTTTGACTTTTATTCCTTCTCAGGATATGACTTCTTGATATCAACAATTCCATTTTCACTAGTTAAAATGTTAATTCTTGATATCAGGAATTATATTTCTACTAGTAACAATTGCAATTTTTGATATCAACAATTATATTTCCACTAGTAACAATGTTAATTCTTGATATCAACAATTACATTTTCACTAGTTAAAATGCCAATTATTGAGATCAACAATTACATTTCTACTAGTAAAAACTATCATTTTTGATATCAAGAATTGTATTTTCACTAGTTAAATGTCACCATAGGCTTCCATTCAAAATCAATTGTTGATATCAACAATTAAGTTCTTGATATCAACAACTTAATTGTTGATATCAACAACTTAGTTCTTGATATCAACAACTTAGTTCTTGATATCAACAACTTAGTTCTTGATATCAACAACTTAGTTCTTGATATCAACAACTTAATTGTTGATATCAACAACTTAATTGTTGATATCAACAACTTAGTTCTTGATATCAACAATTAAGTTGTTGATATCAAGAACTAAGTTGTTGATATCAACAATTACCTTCCTATATTGTTGATATCAACAACTTAGTTCTTGATATCAACAACTTAATTGTTGATATCAAGAACTAAGTTGTTGATATCAAGAACTAAGTTGTTGATATCAAGAAATGCCATTTTTACTAGTAAGAATAGCTATGGTAATGAGATCATGAATATTAATGAGGTCTTCCCTCTTTTTAGCGTCAGCACTAGCCAAAGATGGCGGAAGGAAGAACATCCATGCACAGAAACGGCTCCTTTTTATTTATTTGTTTTGTCAATGAAACATGAAAATTATATTATGGCTGGATTTATTTATTTATTTTTGTTAATTAAAAAAAGTAATTGTATTAATATTTCTTTTTATTGGCCACCAAGTCCTTCGGATAGCCTAATTAAAGGAAAAATGAACAATGCATAGGCTACATCATATAAAAAATAAAACCAAAATGAATAATATAGAAAAATAACTTCATGTCGCTTTTTCAAATGTTTATTTTTTGTTTCATTACACTTTCTTCTAATACATCAAATAAAAAATACAACCAAAACGAAAAATATAACGGATAATAATGCGTCATAGAACGTTAGTAGGCCTACTTTTTATATATATATATCGTTGTATTTAGGCTATATTGCCTGCCCAAATTCGTGAGGGCGTTTCTCTTTGTTTATAGGCCGGTGCATTTTTTTTTTGTTTTTTTTTTACTGTATGCTACATTAGGATGTATTATTATGTACACCGACATGTTTGACGAGCCGACATAAGGGCCTTTCGCACCTCTTTAGTTCCAGAACTAAAAGTATAGCTATATATATATACAGGGGCGGCGCCAGAGAATGTTGAACGCAGGTGCTGAGGGGGTGCTAGATCAATGACAGGGGGAGCTGGGCAATTAATAGTAAATATGACCAAAACAGGTTGTTATTATTATTATTTTTATATGAATAATAAAATCACTATATAGGCGCATTTCAAATGTTTATGAGGAATGTGGGAGTATTATTGCTCTTAGCCTATCTGCATGGGGGTGCGCACGCAATTATTTTTATTTATTTATTTTTTCCTGCGGAAAGAGCTTATACTCCCGTCATTTTTGGATATGCTTTCTGTCGTATCATGCAGTCTCCGTGAATGGAGCGCGTCACAACAATGAACCAGATCACAGACATAAGAAATAAATCTGCAGAAAGCTTGAAAACCAATTATAATAATAAAAAAAAAATCTTCTCTGATTATGTAGTCCGTATAGGTGCATTTCTCTATTAAAGGCACGTCCACTGTGGAGATGGCGAGCCTGAGAAAGCACTAGTTTATTAATAAATAATTAAAATGTATTTTTCCCCGATGCATTCATAATCATTACTTTAGTCGGTGCTTTGCGGCAAGCGTTATGCGTGCGTTTGAGCGCGGAATAATACGCCTAAATGCCTAAATAATAGGCATAAATAATAACCTAAATGGTTATATACTATCAACTTAATATAAACGTGCGAATAGTTGACTAGAAAAATCGTTAGTCGGGGCAGGCCAACAGTAGGCTACTACTTGACACAAGGAACCGATCCATTTTTTAAATAAAATGCTGACATTACCTGCGACTGCAAATCAAATCAAATCAAATCAAATCAATCAAATCAAATCAAATCACTTTTATTGTCACATCACCACAGCACAAGTGCCTTGGTGAGTGAAATTCTTGAGAGCGTGCTCCAAACAGTGCAAAAAAACAAAACAGTTTACATATAGACAGTACATATTTACAGACTGTACAGAAGACAATGTGCAAAATACACATACACATACTCAATACACACAGTGTACTATAAAGACAGTCTTAGTTATCAATTAAATCACGTTATTGCAATGCAGTATTTATGCATGTGTTTAATGAGTCAAATGTTTTTATTTTATTTCATTTTTTATGGGGGTGCTATGGTTTTTCTTGGGGGGTGCTGGAGCACCTGCTAGCCCCTTCCTAGCGCCGCCCATGTATATATAGGCCTATACAGGGCTCGAATTGAGGGGGGATACGAGGGATGGCATCCCCCTGGTGAAAAAAAAGAACAAAAAGCCTCCCCTCTGTAAAACCACCATCCCCCCTAACTACCCCCCTTGGATTATTAATTTTGTGTAGGCTATTACGTAAAAATGATCATGCACATTACATGTTAAAATTCTCTACTTATGATCATTTAAGAAACTAAATAACGGCGATTGGCCAAGCTGCGCACAAGCGGAAGCAATTGTTTTCGTTATTTTTAGCGCAAAATGGTTCAAGCGCAACTTTTGAAGTTTTTAAAAAATAAGACAACTGAAGGTATGATTTTAGACATTCTCCTGACATAATGTAGGGACTGAGAGACGATAGGAGAGCTGACATTATCCAACTTAGAGAAAAAAAAAAAAAAAGCATTCACTGCGATGAAGCCCGTTAGAATAAAGTATGTGGAAACTATCCAAAATTCTGCTAATTTGAAAGCTATGAAAACTGTATCTCTGTATTCATCCTTTGTGTCTTCTTAAGATGTAATTTTATTACCTTATTTTTTTGTTAACCCTGGCAAGTCTGAGTGTATATTCTGGAATTTTTATTATTATTGTTTTTATTTTTATTTTGTCTTTGTGTATAATTGTAACTGTACTGTCGTAATGTTTGTACTGTTTAAGAATAATAAAAAAGCCCATTAGAATACAGTTAGAATGCCCTTATAATTCCAGCAATGAACCAAAAAATACCCAGCTATGAGATTTTACGTTTTTATATTCATTGCACAAGCAATTTTTTTCATGAAATAGAAACCTTTTTAAAAATGAGACCGATTTTGTAATCATTGTGTAGCCACAGGATCATCACAACAAATTTTGTACTTAATATACTAAAAAGGAGTCTTTAGTACTTCTTAAGATAAACTTAAGATCGACTGTGCTATTTTGAGACACCATAAATATGAACTAAAATGCACTTTTAACATAGGCTACTACCTCTGTGTTTAAAAAATTATTTAGTTACCACTTGTAGCACACTTGAACACATTTTTCATACAGTGCACTCAAGTGTAATAAATAAAGTGTAATAAAAATTATGTAATCTTGCCCATCTGGTTAATTGCTTATTGTTATTATTATTATTATTATGCTATTTTGTTATTAGGCTATATTGTTGTTGTTGTTTCACTTTGTAACAATAAATGTGTTTAGAGACTATGTTATCTTAAAAGAGATAAATAAAATGGTGTCTTCATAGTACAGCACTATTTAGCATAATCATGTCTGGAAACTTGACAAGTGTGTTTTATTGGGATAAATGTAAAAAAAAACCCACATATGATCTATGAGCATTGCACACATTGCTATGCACACTAATAATATGAAACTACTTTCGCTACACTACAGTTATACACATGTATTGCATTATATTAAATAAAACGGGGAAAAAGACTATAGGCTTACAAGATTCCTTATCCTTATCTAGTGGATCAAATTAATATCACATCTTCCAGTTGAAATGGCTGATAGTTTAGAATTTGATTTAGGCAACGGCTATTTGAATTCAGTGAATACAATGAATTCTATTTACACTAAGTGAAAATAGCATATTTTGTTAGCAATAGATTCTATTTAATAATGGGAACATTTTCTTGCAGTAATACTAATTTGATGCTGTTTATACTACTTATTGCAAGTAGTGGGTGATATCTGCACCTCAGTGTTGTAGTAGGCTACATTAGCCTATAAAACAGTAGGCTATACAATAACGTATTGAGTGTAAATTATATTTTTTACTACAATTATTAACTGGATGCCGCCCCTAAAACTAACCCTAACCATAACCAACAATAACGTAATTTTCCAGTCTTCGATTATTTCCTTAATTTTTTTTTTTTTTCTAAATGCCTTTCCTATGTGATACGGGATGTGAAAAGAGAGTAGAGAGAGGTCGGTAAAAGGCGGAATCGAACACGGGTCAATCGCGTCAAAAATCATCTGCTGCGTGCTCTACCTACTGAGCCACTGAAACTGACAGCGATCAGTGGTTTTATACAGGTTTTATTCTGCGACATGTTGGTAGGTGGAGTTATTATAAGCGGCTTTTGCCTCAATGAAAACTAAACAATTATTAAAAGTAGCCTACAGCAGCGTTTTATTTTCATGAGAGGGCAATCGAATGTGCCGTTCTCTTTTGGGCTCTGTACCTTGTCGTCTATACGCCATACACATTCATAAAGAGCGGCACTCGTCATTAAATTATGCACATATCCAAAAAGGAAGTCATTACTATGCACATATCCAAAAAGGAATTCTTGATATCAAGAACTAAGTTGTTGATATCAAGAACTAAGTTCTTGATATCAAGAACTAAGTTGTTGATATCAACAATTGATTTTGAATGGAAGCCTATGGTGACATTTAACTAGTGAAAATACAATTACAGATATCAAAAATGATAGTTTTTACTAGTTGAAATTTAATTCCTGATATCAAGAATTAGTATTTTAACTAGTGAAAATGTAATTGTTGATATCAAGTATGAACAATTTTACTAGTGGAAATGTAATTCCTGATATCAAAAATTAGCATTTTAACTAGTGAAAGTTGAATTTCCCATCAGTCTATGCTCACTTTTGGCGCCTGCGACGTTAGGCAGTTCGTGTAATAAGATGGAAGAAGAAACTGCTTCATTAGAGCAGGTAACGGTAGATGCAGCAGTTTCTGCCTTTGATAGAATTTTTAATGTCGCAAATAGAGCAAGAATGGAACTTATACAAAGTTCATCGAACGAGAATTTGCTTGTTGCTACAAGGAGGCTGTTTCGTCGGTCTCGAAATCGACATTCAGGTAGGCCTGTAAGGTAGGCCCCCCTTCACACAATAATGGGGATGCATACATTTTGCTTTTTCTTCGTTCAAATTAATCTCATTATAATTGAATGTTTGTTGTTTATATTGCTTTAGAAATGTGAACACTATCCTCCGGTTTCACAGACAAGGCTTAAGCCTATAGTCATAGTCTAAATTTAGCCTAAAGAGCTGTTTCAACTAAAAGAAACTTGCACTGACGCAGCCTCTGTAGTGTACAGTAAAAAAAATAAAAAAAAAAAAAAAAAAAACACACATTCGAAACGCTTGTTTGGAACCAGTGATTCAGAGCGAAAATTAATGCCATTCCAGAGCAGAGCAAAATTTTCAGTGTACTAACTTTACACCGGTTTAATTGTTTACCAGTTGTGCGTGCAAACGAAGTAAATAGTGTCACTTTTGATGTCATGAAGACTTTAATCATCATGAATGTGATGCACATAAACAGATGTGTAAACAACAAACAAAAACTTAGAAATTAAGCAGACATCTTGTTTTCCATCTTTTAAGCAATAAACAAACACATATATAAATGTATAATTAATTAAAATGACATGAAAAATAGCTCTCTTTAAATTTCTTGTTATTCCTTTTTAGATAGGATGTAAAGCTGTTATAATGCACACCTTGACCAGAGAGTTTTTATATATTCAGTTTATTTTCTGTTTTAAAGGTACAACTGAAGACGAGAAAACATTTGTTGGAATGTTGGCCTGTTTTTGCTTCCTGGTCCAAACTTTACAAAGCTACCTACGGTGACACAACGAAGAAAAATGACACAAACTGGATTTGGTAATAGCACAGTGAATTACGAGTCTTGGAAAATAATTAAATGTGTAACAAATGTTGTTTTGCCAAGTTGTCTTTTTGTAATATTAAAACAGTTGTAATTATTATTGTTTTTTATTGTTTTAGGTAGTCCTGTGTATGACACGGGTAAAGAAAAAGAGGCCAAAATTCAAATGAACTGGAGTTTGGCAGATTTCAAACAATTTATCTGTCAAAGTTTCCCAGATGTCAGCCTGAATTTGGTTGGATATGAGTTAGCCAAGGCTGATAGAGGAAAGAAATTACAGAAAGTCCAGGTTGCTTCTGTCAAAGAATTAAAGCAAGCTCTTGGCCGGAGTAGGCTGTACATTTTGCCATTAGTAGAATTATACCAGGTTTGTACTAACTGTCTTTGATAATACGTAAATGCAAAGTTGTGCTGTGGTGTTAATGATAACAATTACCCGCACAGGAATCAGCACCTCCTTTGTGCTTATCACAAAATGAACCTGAACCAGAAACCAACTCTGAGGCAATTCCGTCTGTGGTGATTGACCTTACTGATTTTACAAATCAGGAGATTAGTGGCAACAGAGAGGACACTGCAGACAGCACAGTGGTAACCAAGAATAAACCTATAACGTTTTGAACTAGTACAGAGTCTGTGTTGATCATTTGTTTCTCATAATATTTATTTAATTTAGATATTTTTTGATGTGTTGATAGGTCTTGCAGCAGTGGCGATCTTTACGGCAAGAACAAGACAAAGAATTTGAACAGTCTTTAATGGTAGACAGAGAAAAAGTAAGTAACCGTATTACAACATTTAATAAGCAGATTAAGAACATTAAAATCCTGCATTGTCATATACAGTACACTGCATTAGCTAATATTTTTAAATATTGAGGTCCTCTTTCCTAATCTTGGGAAAATGTGTTTTTGACCAGGTACTAAACAATTAGTCTTGTGTGAAAGACCTTTTTTAAGAATAAACCTATTTAACCCCATTTTTTCATGCTTTATGTTGCAGCCTTATGTTAAATTGCTTTAATTTTTTAATTTTTTTTAACAATCAATCTAGACTAAATATACCGTAATGACAAAGCAAAAACAGAATTGTCATAACTTGAAAAACTGAAATAAGTACATTGCATAAATCTTTATACCCTTAACTCAGTACTTAGTTGAAGCACCTTTACAGCTTCAAGTCTTTTTGGGTATGATGCAACAAGCTTTGCACATCAGCATTTGGCAATTATCTGCCATTCTTCACCTCACCTCTTCACCTCTCAAGCTCTGTCAGGTTGGATGGGGGCAGACGCGCATTTTCAGGTTTCTCCAGAAACATTTGATTGGGTTCAATCCCCGACTCTGGCTGGGCCACTCAAGGACATTCACAGAGTTGTCTATAAGCCACTCTTGCTGTGTTCTTAAGGTCATTGTCCTGTTGGAAGGTGAATCTTCTGCCCAGTTTGATGTTTTCATTAGGGCTATCTCTATATTTTGGTGCATTTAGCATTTCTTTTACTCTGACGGGTCCCTCGGTCCTTGCTGCTGAAAAACACCCCACAGCATGAGGCTGCTACCAGCACACTTTACTTTTGGGATGCACTCTGCAGGTGATGAGGAGAGCTTTCCTTCAAACATGATGCTTAGAATTGAGGTTCATCAGACCAGAGAACCTTGCTGTTTTGCAAATTTCAAGTTAGTTACATTTACATTTAGTCATTTGGCAGACGCTTTTATCCAAAGCGACTTACAATTGGGGAGTACATAAAGCGATTCATCTTGAAGAGGCAATCAGACAGAGGAAGTGCTCGTAACACCAAGTCTCAGTCATTGTTCAAATAAGTACAAGCTAGCAAGGGAAGGAGAGAAAGATAAAGGGAAAGGTTTTTTTTTTTTTTTTAAGAACAAGTTTAGGATGAAGTCAAGTAGTGCCGAAAGAGATGAGTTTTCAGTTGTTGCTTGAAGATTGACAGGGATCCAGCATAGTTTTCATGTATCTTCACTGAGGAGATGATTGAATTTGGCCACACCAGCATAAAGCCCAGATCGGTGGAGTGTTGAAGTGATGTTTGTTCTTCTGTAGGTTTAAATGATCATGGAGCTCAACTAGAGTGACCATCAGGTTCTTGGTCACCACTCTAACCAAAGCCCTTCTCCATCAGTTGCTCAGTTTGGCCATGAGGCCAGCTCTAGGAAGAGTCCTGGTTGTTTTAAACTTTGCTTTATCCAGTATGGATAATGTTTGTGTGAACCTTCAATGAAGTTTCTGAGCTCTACAGGTGTTTTTTTTTTTTTTATCTTAGGGCTTGTTTTTTGCTCTGATATGCATTTTTAGCTTAAAAGTTTAACTCCCCTTGGAGTGTAGTGGCATTTATAAGCAATTTGAATTCTCCTGAGCTAAATTTAAACTGTCCCAAATAAAGGTATGAATACTTTTGCAATTGAATCATTTAAGTTTTTTAACTCTAATACTTTTGCATAGATGTTAAAAACCTTTTTTGTTTTTGATATGCCATTATGGTGTATGGAGTATAGATTGATGTGGAAAAAACGGAATTTAAAGTAGTTTAACATAAGGCAGCAACATAGCAAAATGTGAAACAAAAGGCACTGTACATTTTCTGAGTTGGCATTAAGGTCTAGATGGTGTAAGAAACTTAGATGGTTGAAATACAAAAGAAACATTTTATTTGAGAGTATGGACACTAAACTGCTCTACAATGCTTTTCCTGAACATAAAACTTCTATGACATACACATTTCTATTTAAATGGAATCCACAAACCTTTTTATCATAAACAGGAGATGAGACGCCAATATTTAGAGGCACAGGAAAAGAGTCGACTACAGGTAGATGTTATAACTAATGGTTTGTTTTGTTGAAGTAAAAATGTACAGCATTCACGTAACCTCGGTTGCATAATAGGCAATTGAAGACAGACGGAAGAGGATTGCAAGTAACGAGGAGCCCATTGATGGTGTGCCCATCAAATTCAAGTTTCCTAATGGAACCGAAAAAATTCGAAAATTCATCTTGTCAGAGACAATTCAGGTAAACAACTGCTGATTTAAAAAAAAAATAATAATAATAATAATAGACAATAAGGATAGAAAACACCCATGTTTTAAAATATGTTTGGGAAATACTATAGTAAACAGCCTCTATGAAGAAAGATAATTGTATAATAATGTTACTAAGTTTAATCTATAATTTATGTGCTTGTTTACAGATCTTATTTGACTTTGTTGGTCAGGATGACCTGTCCAGTGAAGTGTTTTATGTTCAAGATGCAACATCATCTGCACGTCTTGAAAATAACCTTACAGGAACACTTAATGATTACAATATGAAGGGTCATTCAACTCTTTATGTTGTTTGGATTTCACCACTAGATGCCCATGTAAGTAACCCTTATATGTATAGTGTTTGAAACTTTTAGGTTTACATAGTTGTTTTTTTTTGTTTGTTTTTTTAATATTGGTTTATATTAACAGGAAAGTCAAGGTAAACAGAACGAAGCAAGCATTCTATTGAATTCTGGTGAAGTCCATTTCACCTCAGCCTTTTCCAACCAGCTTGCATCATCACCATATGAACCGACTACTTCTTTGCCACTGAATGATTGTCATTCCCCATCACCCCCAAACTGGTCACCTGCTCCTTCACCTGCACACTGGTCACCTGCTCCTTCACCTGCACACTGGTCACCTGCTCCTTCACCTTCTCACACATATCACTGGTCACCTGAACACTCTCTTCCCACTCAGCTATCCCCTGTAACAACTGAAAATTGTGAAACTATTTCGGATCAGTATGTTATGTTTTATTTTAAAGGAATTTTATAGACTAAACTTTTTCAGAAACATTCCAGCTAAAATATTTTACCTTTTTTGTGTTTTAGAGTTGATCTGCAGATGATTTTGAAGAAGCTTCATAGCAGAGTTGATCTCTCATCTTGTCCAACAAGCAATCAAATAAATGTATGTCGAGACAACATATTACAAGGTAGCCTACAAGCTTTCAAGCGAAGGCGCTTTAATCCGGAAGCAAGGCTGGATGTGATTTTTGTGGACTCTGATGGGGTTGGAGAAGGAGCCGTAGATGAAGGCGGACCAACCAGAGAATTCCTACGCTTGCTAATGAGGGAAATTCAGAGGTCAAAAATATTTGAAGGACCGGAAGACAACAGACTACTGGCTCTTGATACGCATGGTGAGGATTATCTAATTTGCTTTTCTGTATTTCTTATGAAATACAAAAATATACATTATATATAATTTTTTTAAATGTTTTTCAGCTCTTGAGAACGGCTTGTACATGACCATTGCGAAAATGATTGCAGTATGCATAGTTCATGGTGGAGTTGGCCCTCATTTTTTTTCTGATCGTCTCTTTATGCAACTCTGTGGTCAGTGTACACTTCCTGTTTCCCTTGAGGAAATAGCAGACAGCAGCTTCAGAGAAAAACTCTCACAGGTTATTGTAACTTAAGACTTGTCTCATCTACACAGGGATTTTTTATTTTGTCATTTGCAGTTGATGCTTTGTGATTTCATGGCATAACAATTTTCCACTAACAATTTTTTGTTTACTTGTAGATTAAAGAAGCAGACTCTGTTGACAATGCAAATTCTGCTATCTCAGATGCTGGAGACAGTCTATACATGATGGGAGCACTTAGGTACATCTCATCTCTTGAAGAAAGGGATTCCTTGGTTCAATCAGCAGCAGAATACTTTGTGAATGGGCGGACAAATTTGGCTCTCAGACAGTAAGTATCCATCATGAGAACCATGTAAATGCTTTACTAATAAAGAATGTAGTGAATTGAAAGTTTGTTGTGACTAAAATCTCATTATGATTGTGCTGTGACAGATTTGAAGAGGGTTTCAAAACTCTTGGTCTGATTGATGAGCTCAAGAAGCATCCTTACATTTTTGAGGACTTGTTCATCAATGCAGTCAGACCACTTGAGGCAAAAGATCTGTCCACTCTTTTTGATGTGGACTTCTCACCCCTTGGTAGCAACAAAAGGCGGCTGGAAAATAAGACAGTCTGTTTCTGGAGAGACTGGTTAATTGATGTGGAAGGTAGTGTTGTTAGTGCTGTATTATTGAAACATTACAACTGATTTGTGTTAAAAATGGAATTTGCATGTAGGTTTGAGTGACTAATTTCTTGTAAAGTTACATTTTTTTCCAATTATTATTTTTTTCTTATATATTGAATCTGATATTGCTTTTAAATCTTACTCTGCTACTTTGTGCATCTGGCTTTAAAACCTTAAAACATCAGGCTATTAAAACTTTAGAATTTCTACACAGGCTTTATTAAGCCAACATTAAAATGAGTCTTGGTTAACTCTATCTAGGTATTATATACTATTTGACTACATTTTTCTTTTTAGTTTGTCGTTGAATGTCTTTACCAATGGTAAACAATGGCTAACATTCTTTAATCTGTGTGATTACAGAAGGTGACTGCAATCCACTGACACTGCAAATGGTACTGGAGTTTGCTTCCGGATCCTCATCTGTGCCTCCACTAGGATTCCCCCATCAGCCAAAAATCGAATTTCTTCATACATCTGATCAAGACACCAGAGTATTTCCAGAAGCCAACACATGCCTTATTGTTCTTAGACTTCCAATTCACAGTACTTACGAATCTTTTAGAAGCTACATGACCGAAGGTATTTTGCAGTCACCAACTTTCGGCACCATGTAATAATTCATGTACCTTGTTCATGTAAGGGTGATGAACAAAATACTTCATGTTTCAGCAGAGTTTCACAAGTTAATGAAGTACTGTAATTCTCTTAACACTTCACTCTTATGCCATCTCAAAATAGTTTTACTGTGACTGTCTTTACTGTTGGACTGTTATTGTTGTACTATTCTTACCTTTAATGTTAGTTTTTGTTTACAGTTATAGATACAAATTTTGTTTAATTTACTCGATTTATAAACATCAATTATAATTCCTCAAAATTGAAAAAGTACACAACAGTAAAACAGTGATCCATCTGTCATCTACATGTATCCCTTCATTAAATGCAACTATAAAACTTAATCAATTTTTGGATTGTATTTTTCTGAATTCTTTGTTTATATTGGAGTGTAGCAATCATGCTGAAAACATTTTGTCAGAGCATGAGTCAGACTAATATTTACCTGAAGGCACAATTTGTAAGTTTTCGCCGCTAGAGGTCGCATGTTTAAAACAACAAAGGCAAAGCTTCACGCTTGATGACGCTATGAAGAGGGTGGAAATAGATGTTTGGAATTCACGAATCATGTTCACGGATGAGGTATTGAATATTTTTGTATTAGCTGTAACTTCCATAGTTATTCAAACAGCGAGTAAATTATACAGAGAAAGCGAGGAAAACATATATTATGACTGATTTCAATCTAGCGCAAGTATAAGCACTTTAGAAAAAAACTACCCTTGTAAACAGCAAAGCTCTCAGCACATTGTTTGATAAATGAATCTCTTACTTGCAACATACATCTGCATTTTGTTGTTTATGATGAATGAGAATACGCGAGAGCGCTCACACAACAACAAAACTCCACCGTTTCAGCAATGACTAATCTGAATGCTTCTGACTGGCCATTGCATTCGTTAGCTCACCTGACTCATGTGTGATTGGTTATAAAGTGCAAAAAATAAATTTAATGCTGCTGTCAACTCTTTTCATTTCAGCCGTGATGAATTTACTTTAACTGTGCGGCGGAAAAATTGATTTTTGTCAATTTCTACAAGCGAAAACCGAGGAGAGTGCTTATATTACGTCATAGATAGCGCGGATATTACGTCATTGATAGGGGACCAAGACCGTGGTACGAACAGGGACGATTTTTTTTTTTTTTTTGTAGATTAACAAATCCTTGAGAGCATTTGGAATGACGTAAGCACACGACTGAATGAAATATATCACACTGTGCACGTATTCTATATTTTATTAGGACAATCTTACATATATTTTCGGGGCGGGGGGTAATCAGCAAGCCCGAATACATCAACAACATTTTCCACAACATTTTTCGGAAATAATGTGGAAGGTTATATTTAAACTACAAATGAATGCATGTTTGCCATATATTATATCCTACAAAAAGTCTTACATTTATGAAGAGTCTGGTCTTAACACTAACGCTAAGGGTGTGCTGCAAGAACAAACACGCTGTATCAAAATTATGTGTCTCAGCCATCTTGTAATATGTTTTCAATTTCTCTGCAGCATGCCTGATACTTAGCAGTATCATCTGTGATTGTCTGAATTGCCTGCAAAATGTTTTGCTGTTGCTGATGGCTCAGATTTATTCGGGGTTGTTCCACAACTACAGCTGGAAAATGATCTTCGTCGTCATCAGTCACAGGGAAGTTGTTTATGCCATGTTGAGCCAAAAGCTCTTCTAGAGTGTGTGCGCTGAACGGATCTTCACCAAAAACATTGTTGATGGCTGTGCAATTTGCCTCCATATTGGAAAGCATTCCTGCAGTCCAGATTTGGACAGGTGTCTTGTTGTGTTCCGTTCTCATTTTGTGATGATTCCACCCATTCCTAAATAGATTCAATCTCTTTTGTATCTCTGGCAGGAAAACAATGTGCAGGGACAACTTGTGGATGTCATCATCTGGATCAAGGACCTCAGAATCCTCCAGACTGTGGAACAAATTATAGAAGTACTGAAGCACGTGGAGGAAAACATCTCTCCAAAGGCGCTCTATGCGCTGGTTGTGAACAGATTCTCCTGTTATGTGACTCCTCCGTTCCACCCCTTGAACGAGATTCATGAAGAGGGCAATTTGAGAATTTTCCCCCCCATGGTCAGATCGCACTCGCGAAGGAAGCCCATAAAGACATGTTGCCTTCACAAACTGGGTAAGCACAGTGGAGGCACGGTTATTAGTGTTGCAGCCCAGGTAGGTTATAAGGCGAGATTTCCCATCAATGGCACCGTGTACAACAAAGCCCCACCTTGCATAAAATAAAGCATAGAAACAACACAAGGTTAATTAAGTAAAAAAATGCATCTATTCCAAGTTAAAAAGGACTAGTAGCCCCTAACCATAAATTAAAATTGGAGCGGGTCGTAGCAATAGCTAATAAGTACTTGTGTTGTATATTAATGGGAGTTTTTTGTGTTGTTACCTGTGTGTCTGGTTTAGGCCTGTCATTGACAGCTAAAAATTACATATAGATAGGAGTATTTTTTAAATTGTATTATTTATATTTTTACTCGTTATTAAAAATATTTGAACATTATTATAAAAAACTACATATTACATTTTTAATTGTGCATTTTAACCTTTAATAATAATATCACCCTGTGTTTACAGCATTAGTTGAGAGATTTTTCTTTCTTGATTAAATATTTACATAGCTACTGTATCTGTTATTTATCCAAATTACTTGATACTGAATTAATAATGGAATTGAATCAATCAAGTTTATGAATTGAAATTGTAAACTTTGTGTTATAAAAACAGTAGCCTACCCATCATGTAAACATTGTAAAATGTTGTCAATTTAATAAAATTGTTTAGTTACCAAATGTTTCGACAGTCACAATGCACCCCCCCCCCCCACCACCACCACACACAATTCACCTATTCTTGCAATACAGGCTATTGTACCTTTCTGCTTGACCTGCACTTTGCAACAACACAACCTTGTTTTTGCAGTGACTTTCAGCATGTTTTCTATAATGTCTGACATATTCACATTTTACATCATGTGAGAAAGTGACCTAAACCACGCAAAATCCGATGAAAGCAGTTAGATGGGAATGGTTTTCTATAAATGCAATTGAAATAGGAATTTAAACCACATATTAGTGCAGCTCAAAACAACATATTATGTGATTTATTTATTTTACAATCACACTTGCTAAATATGATCAGACTCCAGTTGGATCAAGTTTGGACTGACAGTCTGAATAAGGCTAATTTGACAAGCTTTACACTAGGGCTGCCCGATTATGACAAAAATCATAATTGTCAATTATACCCTTAAAATTGTAATTGTGATTATTAATTACGATTATCAAAATTTACACTGAATGATGTTTATACCATTGTTTGAAGCAAGTGCATGCCATATTTTTACATGAACATAAACTCTTGAAAAACCTTTATTGCTTTTCTATAATAGTAAGCCTCAAATGTGAATTATACATCAGATTGGTTTATTCTTTAAATAAAGAAAAGTGAAACTGAATGGTATTATGTTATACTAAAACTAAAATTAAAACAATGGAAAAACCCTTAAGATAACATGTAGAAAGAAAAAAAACATCTTAAGCACACAGAATAACATAAAGTAGACTTTGTACGATTAATTGCCACTTTGAACGATTATATAATTGTGGCATTTGTAATTGCGATTAGAAAATCGATTAATTGTGCAGCTCTACTTTACACTGTTTTATTCTTTTGTAACTTGTGTAACGCCACTACTACAGCCCAGTGTACACCTTTTTATTGAGATGCATTTAATCCGTCTCTTTTGTTCATTTACATTTACATTTCCGCATTTAGCAGACGCTTTTATCCAAAGCGACTTAGTGCATTCAGGCTATAGTTTTTATCATTATGTGTGTTCCCAGGGAACACTTGTTCATTTTGTTCATTTTCAACCACTTCTGTCATTATTTGGTCTATAGGCGGGTAAATGTATGTTTCAGATCTTTAGGTCTAATGGGCAACGGAGACAATGGAAAAACATAGGGAGAGCAGCAGCTTTTGTTTAACCCTCTGGCCATCTTCGTTTAAGAGCCACACTCAGACTCCTTTGCGGTCAAAAGTGAATTAAGTTTTTTTTTTTTCTCAGGTAAATCAATGTAATACATTTCTCTTCAACAATTTTTTTGATAATTATTTAGAATTTTGAGGGTATTTGATACTATGGAAAATGTATACAATTCTGATGGCAATTCAGATATACATCTGATGGCAATAAAAGAATTAAAAAAGTTTTCATGTCATGTAACCTCCTGTATAGCTCCCTATATACATGTACACAGGCTTTTGAACATTATTTCTTCATTTTATTAGGTTTTGCATTTAAGTATATATTTAGGCATTAAAAAAGACTATTTTTTGTCAAGGATTAGATCAGAAAACATTTGGCTCCCAAAGTACCACCATAATGACCAACATTAACATAAAGTGGCGTAGTAGGCCTAGCTATTCAGCTACAGCTCTGCGCAGTTCCAAAACGAGTCAGTTTTATTCCTAATAAGAATATTCATTGTTGTCAGCCCCTTAAACATTGTAAATACACAGTTTGAACATTAACACTGCACAGTGCTTACAAACAGGTGAATAAAAAACTTAACCCTTTCATGCATGAAATATGAAAAACATCTAGATTTTTTTTATGATTATTTTTATTACTTTACTAGGATGCTAAAATTGAAATCCATTTTCATTTTTAAAAATTCAGTTTGATTTAAAAATTATTTAACTGTCCACGTATGTGGACACCATGCAACAAAGGAGTAAAATGGGACATAAAGCCACAGCTGAAAATATGAAATACTGTGTTTTTTTAATGACATGTTATGCTATTTATATCAGGTCAGTTATTAAAAACAATCATATTACAATATAATAACAATAAAAAAAAACATATGCTAGGAACAATAACAGTAGTTGCATATGCGGAAACCTATTAGCAGTATGAAAAAGTATGGAAAACATGATTTTTGCTGGCACATACTCATCACTGCTCTCACTGTCACTTCCACTATCCTCTAGAAGTGGTCGTATGTGGACAAGTAAAAAGTTTTACACCCTGTTTACACCTGTATTTACAGTATATTTACCATCATTCACCTCTGATCCAATTGACCAAAACACATCTTAATACCAGGAGTAAACAGGGCCTAGGACACTCTCATATGGACTTACTCAATTGGGCAATTTAGTGTGTCCAGTCCACATAACCTGTATGTCTTGTATAGAATGGGGGAACTATGACGTAGAATAATTTACAGTGGGTTCCTTTGAGATTTTCCTATGGGGTTATATAATGAGGTTTTTCAATTTATGAGAAAAATTTTGCCTGTGGTAAATACAAATTTACAATACTTTTACTTGTTATACAATGTAAATTACACACATTCATACCCAAAAAACAAATTATGAAGCAGTTATGTTCATTTTGAAAGCATATTTTTTTAATAAGTAACTAGATAATAACATTTGGGCTGTGAGTGTGTGCAGTTTACATTGTAGAACAAAACTTAAAGGTATCGTCAATTTCTGTTTACCAAAGGCTTTATTTTATTGATAAATGGAAAACCCCCATTATAAAACCCCATAGGAAAATCCCAAAGGAACCTGTGGTAAATTACAATTCCTGGTTCTCATGTCATAGTTCCCCCACTCTATTGTGGTGGGGATGAATAGGGCATTACCTGATCAAACGCATATTTCCATCTATGTGCCATAAACTGTTTGGATGAGGAACATGGTAGACTCTTCTGGCAATGGCACTACTCCACCTGCGTGCAGCTGCAGTTGGATCAATTTGGGTGAGGGCTTCTCGGACCATACGTCGCTGGACAAAAAGCCCTTCTGCACGTAGCAGTCCCCTAATGATCTAAGAAACAATAATAAAAACACATTATTTTGACATGGATGCAGAATAATGAATTTGACTTTCCTTTGCATAGCACACCTCACTTCCTGTGTTTGGATAGAGACTGTGAAGTCTTGTGACATGCTGTGTGAGCTCTTCCTCAGTCACTTGTGTTTGCAGTTTTCGTAAAGGAATTCCAAGCAGTTTAGTTTTCTTATAAAGAAATGAAGGTGAGCAGCCCAGAATCTTGGCCATCTGCATAACAGTGTGTCCTTGTTTCATTAGAAACTCTATTTGCTGCTTTGAAACAATAATGGAAGGTCTTCCACGCACACCTAAGACACAAGGAAACAAAGAACAATTTAACAATTACCAGTCAATGAATGCTGTCAATGAATGGATTAGCGATGGGTGAAACAGATTTTTATAATCCAAATAAAATGATCCAGTAGCTTTGCAAGTTCAGTCACTATTTCAAAGTGCACAAAAAAATAAATAATTCATTGTCAACTACAAATGTAAATCACAAATTATTAACTACAACTAAATATTAAGTATCTGTGTAAATTGCAGTGGTCAATTGGTTTGGCTTGTTTTGTAATCAAGGTCAATGCAATTCAATTCATTTTTTTATGTTGTACGCAGGGTTGCAAAATTATAGGAATTTTCTAAATTGGAATATTTCCATGGTAATTAACAGTAATACATACAAATTAACTGGAATTAATGGAAATAAACAGGAAATTTAAAAGCTAATTTTAATATTAGAAACAGTAGTAATATTACCTACAAAATAATAAATATATGACCTATTAATGGTATTAGTTAGATGCCACATATATTAGCCTGTGTATTTTTAAGCTATATTCTCCCATGATTCTAAAAAAAAAAAACAGACAACCAAATGAAATGTGTAATTTAGCTACTTGAATTTCTGACAAAATGCTTTATTAATGTTATAGTAAATGAGTCTGTTTAAAATCATTTATTAATTTAAACGAATTAGCCTAATTATGTAAAAATAAATAAATAAATGAAGACTTCGAAGACTTTCCTTTTGAATCTCTTGAATGAATGATTCAGACATCAAATACATTCAACATTCACTGATTGCCCCCTACTGGCATATTGTAACATATACAATCATTACTTATAGCGTATCATTACTTTCAAAGACCCATTTTGATGGCGGCTCCCGCAACATCAGAGTCTACGTCCGGACTAAACTTTTATTAATACTTTGGTTATGATGTAATGTTATTATTAACTATTATTAATATTATGTAAACACAGAAATGTAGCCTTAGTGCAAATAGACACTCCGATAAATATTCTGATGTGACGGCGTCTCAAAGGTTTAAGAGACATATAGCAGAATCGCCGTCATTTAGGATTAAGATCATGTGTGTTTGAATCGAGATTGCGATCTTTTAATGATTACACGTGCATACATATGAGCCTAGCCTATGCATTTTTCTAGCCCAATGTCATATTTGGACCAGACCTCAAAAGTACCCCCCCCCCCCACACCCATATGTTGTGCGCTGGCTCTGTGTAAATGTTCTCAATTAACAGATCGCACATTTTAATATCTAGACAAAAAAACACTTTTACTCACCTGAATATACACGGCCAGCAGAGTAGGCCTGGTCTTGCTCTACATTTTGAGCCAGCAAAATCCTCCTTAGGTCGATGAGCGAGTCTTTAAGTTCATCCACTGTCTCTGTTCTTAACAGACTGGCAACTCTTGATAAATTTCTGAGACATGCTTCTATGGCATGTAGATGCCGTTGACCACAACAGCCATTGTGGTACGCCCTTTCAATGGCATAACATTGTCTTTCAATTTGCCTCAAAACCTCCTCTGCCATTGGCAGTTTGTTCAGTTGATCACAGTTCTCCAGCAAAGAGAAACGTCACGCTCTTTTTTATAAGCAGTCGTCATTACTATGCACATATCCAAAAAGGAAGTCATTACTATGCACATATCCAAAAAGGAATTCTTGATATCAAGAACTAAGTTGTTGATATCAAGAACTAAGTTCTTGATATCAAGAATTACGTTGTTGATATCAAGAACTAAGTTGTTGATATCAAGAACTAAGTTGTTGATATCAAGAACTAAGTTCTTGATATCAACAATTTAAACAATAAATGTTAAAAGGGCGACAAAACTATTACAGATATCAACAACTTCATTGTTGATATCAACAACTTAATTGTTGATATCAACAATTTAATTCTTGATATCAACAACTTAGTTCTTGATATCAACAATTTAATTCTTGATATCAACAACTTAGTTCTTGATATCAAGAATTAATTGTCACTAGTTAAAATGTTAATTGTTGATATCAACAATTAAGTTGTTGATATCAAGAACTAAGTTGTTGATATCAAGAACTAAGTTGTTGATATCAAGAACTAAGTTGTTGATATCAAGAACTAAGTTGTTGATATCAAGAACTAAGTTGTTGATATCAACAATTGATTTTGAATGGAAGCCTATGGTGACATTTAACTAGTGAAAATACAATTCTTGATATCAAAAATGATAGTTTTTACTAGTAGAAATGTAATTGTTGATCTCAATAATTGGCATTTTAACTAGTGAAAATGTAATTGTTGATATCAAGAATTAACATTGTTACTAGTGGAAATGTATTGCTGATATCAAAAATTACAATTGTTACTAGTAGAAATACAATTCCTGATATCAAGAATGAACATTTTAACTAGTGAAAATTAAATTGTTGATATCAAAAATACATATCCTGAGAAGAAATAAATGTCAAAACGGCTTGCCATATTGTGTGTCTCATGAGGCCGTTCACATGTCGTGCCTAAAAACGCGTTTAAAACGCTAAGCGCGGCGCTTTCTCCTTCTTTCCAAAGCTCTCTGCAGCTTGCGCTCTTATGGCGTCTGCCGTTGCTAAGCAACCATGACTTGCTCTCTTCATGAAGACGCAGAAGTTTCAGCAAAGGATAAATGGATTTCCAGCACTAAATCGCTTGCAGTAGCTCTGCTACTAAATTTATTTAAAAATGGCTATCCCTGCCTGTACAGATATGATCAGCTGTTCCTCAATCTTCGCTGATCTAAAGACATAGGCGGAGACATGTTTTTAATAACTGGCAAGACGCGGGAAAAGCCGTGTAAACATGTTGCCTGTTGTTCGTCCAATCAGTGACAGTGACACCGCAAATATGCAAATAAGAACGTTAACCCGGGGTTTAGGAATGTACAGTGTGAAACGTCTGTTAATGAATACCCAGGGTTAACCGTTAACCCCAGGTATAGTATGAGCAGTGTGAAACGTGATTACAGATAACCCAGGATCCCGCTTATCCGGGTTTAGGATGACCCAGGGTTAACAATTTCAAGTGTGAAAAGCCCTTCTGTGTATTAAATAGATTTTAATAGATTTTTTTGTTTATTTTTTAATATGTCTACATAGTATTTATTCAATCTGATCAAATCTATTTATTAATTTATTTTAGTTATTTAGTACACAAAAAAATATTGTAAAAACAATTTTCACTCGAACATTGCTAGTAAATGTCACAAATAATTACATATTTTAAGTTAAATTTGTTTTTATGGATTTGCAAAACATACTCCAATAATGTTTGCTTTATTTACAACCATAAAAAAAATAAATATATATATATATATATATATATATATATATTGCGAGATATTAACTCATGAATACATATACAGTATATCATATATATGTGAATATATATATATACAGTAGCTGAAATAAAATATTTTTTTATATTTCAATTGAGTAATTTAATTTATTTTTTATTTTATTTCAAGCAATGACCATTTTTTAATGGTATTTAGTTTTAGTTTTAGTTGACGATAATAATACTGATTTCACACACAATCTCTTAGTAAACACTTTATACCCATTTTAACCCCCAATTAATTTCTGTGATGTGAATAGAAATAATTTATGTAGAATATTTATACAGCATGGCAAAACGTCTTAATGACCCTAAAAAGGGTCATTTTTATTTTTTAGAATATAATGTGTTAGTTTTTTGGGTGTGATGTGAGTGTTTCAGTGAGATGTCAGTGTTTTCTCTCTCTCTCTCTCTCTGTGTGTGTGTGTGTGTGTGTGTGTGTGTGTGTGTGTGTGTGTGTGTGTGTGTGTGTGTGTGTGTGTGTGTGTGTGTGTGTGTGTGTGTGTGTGTGTGTGTGTGTGTGTGTGTGTGTGTGTGTGTGTCAGAGTGTGTGTGTCAGAGTGTGTGTGTCAGAGTGTGTGTCAGAGTGTGTGTCAGAGTGTGTGTCAGAGTAAATCCCAGCGGATGTGACGAGTGAATCTCGGTGTGTTTGTGTCGTGGGTTCAGGAGTCGCTCGCATCGTTTGTCCGTGTCGTGTGTGTTTGTGTCGGGATCTCAGGAATGAGCTGACATGATTGGGAATCTCTCTCCTCCTCCTGCAGGCACAGACAGACGTTAATTTGACAATAAATCAGCGGTGTTCAGCGAGGGACGGATTAACGACAGCGGCCGCAATTAATTGAGCTCGTTTATTTGGAGTGGCACGTCGGCGTTTGAACGCGTGTCATAATTAAAGCCCTGCAGGACCGTGATGTGGCGTTACGGAGTCGATGGCTTAAGTGGCGTTTTAGAGTCCCATTTAAACTCCAAACAATGGCTAATGTGCCGTAATTATCCCATAATAAAGTGTAAGTGTCTCTTATAGAGCAATAACAGTCCCGCAGAGAGACGACGAGGAGGAGGAGGAGGAGGAGGAGGAGGAGGGTTGTGAGAGAGGAAGAAGCTTCACACATCAATTAAGAGCCTGACAGACCCTGAGATACGATGAAGAGCAGAACCTCACACACACACACACACGCACTCACTCACTCACACACACACACACTCACTCACTCTCTCACACACACACACACACACACTCACTCACACTCACTCACTCACTCACACTCACTCACTCACTCACTCACTCACTCACTCACTCACTCACTCACTCACTCACTCACACACACTCTCTCACTCACACACTCACTCTCTCACTCACACTCTCACTCTCACTCTCTCACACACTCACTCTCTCACACACTCACTCACTCACACACTCACTCACTCACACACTCACTCACTCACTCTAACACACACTCACTCACTCACTCACTCACTCTAACACACACTCACTCACACACACACACACAGACAGTCATTGAACAGCATTTCTGAACTTCCACAAATAGGCCTAAGTCAAGTCACCTTAATTTTATAGTGCGGAAGCCTGTTTCTGCCATGGAATAAACAAACAAAAAAGGTAATTGCTACTTTTTATCGCACAATTCAGACTTTTTTCTCGCAATTCTGAGAATAGTAAGAATTGCAAGATATGAACTCGGAATAGCGGGATATGAACTCAGGATTGTGAGATATGAATTCAGGATTGCGGGATATGAACTCGGAATGGTGAGATATGAACTCGGAATGGTGAGATATGAACTCGGAATGGTGAGATATGAACTCAGGATTGCTGGATATGAACTCGGAATTGTTAGATAAGAACTCGGAATTGTGAGATATGAACTCGGAATTGTGAGATATGAATTCAGGATTGCGAGATATGAACTCGGAATTGCGAGATATGAACTCGGAATTGCGAGATATGAACTCGGAATGGTGAGATATGAACTCGGAATGGTGAGATATGAACTCAGGATTGCTGGATATGAACTCGAAATTGTTAGATAAGAACTCGGAATTGTGAGATATGAACTCGGAATAGCGGGATATGAACTCAGGATTGTGAGATATGAATTCAGGATTGCGGGATATGAACTCGGAATTGTGAGATATGAACTCGGAATGGTGAGATATGAACTCGGAATGGTGAGATATGAACTCAGGATTGCTGGATATGAACTCGGAATTGTGAGATATGAACTCGGAATTGTGAGATATGAACTCGGAATTGTGAGATATGAACTCGGAATTGTGAGATATGAATTCAGGATTGCAGGATTTGAACTCGGAATTGTGAGATATGAACTCGGAATTGTGAGATATGAACTCGGAATTGTGAGATATGAACTCGGAATGGTGAGATATGAACTCGGAATGGTGAGATATGAACTCGGAATGGTGAGATATGAACTCAGGATTGCTGGATATGAACTCGGAATTGTTAGATAAGAACTCGGAATTGTGAGATATGAACTCGGAATTGTGAGATATGAATTCAGGATTGCGAGATATGAACTCGGAATTGCGAGATATGAACTCGGAATGGTGAGATATGAACTCGGAATGGTGAGATATGAACTCAGGATTGCTGGATATGAACTCGGAATTGTTAGATAAGAACTCGGAATTGTGAGATATGAACTCGGAATAGCGGGATATGAACTCAGGATTGTGAGATATGAATTCAGGATTGCGGGATATGAACTCGGAATTGTGAGATATGAACTCGGAATGGTGAGATATGAACTCGGAATGGTGAGATATGAACTCAGGATTGCTGGATATGAACTCGGAATTGTTAGATAAGAACTCGGAATTGTGAGATATGAACTCGGAATTGTGAGATATGAACTCGGAATTGTGAGATATGAATTCAGGATTGCGAGATATGAACTCGGAATTGCGAGATATGAACTCGGAATTGCGAGATATGAACTCGGAATTGTGGGATATGAACTCGGAATTGTGGGATATGAACTCGGAATTGTGAGATATGAACTCGGAATTGTGGGATATGAACTCGGAATTGCGAGATATGAATTCAGGATTGCTGGATTTGAACTCGGAATTGCGGGATATGAACTCGGAATTGTGAGATAAGAACTCGGAATTGTGAGATATGAACTCGGAATTGTGAGATATGAACTCGGAATTGTGAGTTATGAATTCAGGATTGCTGGATTTGAACTCGGTATTGCGAGATATGAACTCAGGATTGCGGGATATGAACTCAAAATTGTGGGATATGAACTCGGAATTGTGGATATGAACTCGGAATTGTGGGATATGAACTCGGAATTGTGGGATATGAACTCGGAAATTTGAAATACGAACTTAGGTTTGCAGGATATGATTTTAATTTAATGCGGATGGAGTGTGAACAGTTGATAATCAGTCTCTAAACACCTACATTCAGATGTCAAACATTAAAATTAGCTGCTGGTGGATTTTGAATGTTTGATGGTTTCCGGTAACAGGTTTCAGTTTGACAGCTGCTGTGTGTCAGTGAGTTTCAGGTGTGATTACACTGCTGCTTCATTTATAAGGTTTGCACTTAAACTACTTCAATATGGAAATCTCCTTTTGAGTTCTTCTGTCTGTATCTAAAGCTAATGGACAGTTTACTTTTAGTATCAGTTACAATTAAATGTGGAACATCTTTGCTTTTACTCAAGTGTGTTTTAATGGAGATACTGGAGGGATGTTTTTCCTCGGTGCTCATGTTTGAAGTGTATTTTCTGTGTATGTTTGACTCCCAGCAAACTTTTTTGTTTGTTTACACCTGAGCCGAGACGCTGAACACACACACACACACACACATACAGCAGATTTTCACACTGAAGTCTCAGCTGTGACCAGCAGCTCGAGGAGCTGTTCTCACCTCACACACGCAAACACACACTCTCTCACACACACACACACTCTCACACACACACACTCACACACACACACACGTGTGATGCAGCTGGAGGACAGAACTGACATAATGCGCTGCTTCTTTGAAGATGTATTGTCTTCAGAGCTGGGTAGTAACTGATAACAAGTAATCTGGATTATGTAATCAGATTCCAAAAAATACTTACTTGTAATTAGATTACATTACATTTTAAAATGCTCTCAATCAGATTGCAGTTACTTTGTATGGATTACATGATTACATATCACACAACCCAGGTTAAAAAAGTGCATCTGCATAATGTACTTAAAGTGCTCTATTTTCAAGCATTAATTTTGTACTTAATATACTAAAAATGATATTCTTAAGATAATTTTAAGATTTCTAAGTGTACTTAACTGCTACCATGAATATGAACTAAAACGTAACATAATATCTCTGTATTAAAAAATGTATTTAGTTATGACTTGTAGTACAATTGAGTGTACTACACTGTAAAAAAATCTAAAGTTGTGAAAACTTAAAAGTTTAAGGCAAGCAGCTTCAGGAGATTGAGTTTTCTCAACTTTTGATTTTTTACAGTGTAGTACACTCAATTGTACTACAAGTCATAACTAAATACATTTTTTAATACAAATTATGTTGATGAGCAGAAGAAACTTCTTTAAAAAACATTAAAAATCTTACTGATCCCAAACTTTTGAGTGGCAGTGTATATATATATATATATTTATATAGAATTTTCCTTTAAATGAGCATTTTTATCAGGCTTCTGTGAAAGGCATTCAATAACTGACTAATGACCTTTTCTTTGCAATTAAAGTGAAAGTATTGAACCTAAACATAGCCAGATAAAAATCTCATTTAAATGAAAAAAAAGGTCAGAAAAATCTCAGACAGACTTAGTTTTTTATTTGAAGTCTTCATAGATTGATAGATAGATGATTGATAGATAGATAGAATTCTATATAGAATGATTGATAGATAGATAGATAGATAGATGGACGGAAGATAGATAGATAGAATTCTATAAAGAATGATAGATATATAGACGGACGGACAGATAGATAGATAGAATTCTATATAGAATGATAGATATATAGACGGACGGACAGATAGATAGATATAATTCTATATAGAATGATAGATAGATAGATAGATATAATTCTATATAGAATGATAGATATATAGACGGACGGACGGACAGATAGATAGATAGATAGAATTCTATATAGAATGATAGATGGATGGATGGATGGACGGATAGATAGAATTCTATATAGAATGATAGATATATAGACGGACGGACAGATAGATAGATAGATAGATAGAATTCTATATAGAATGATAGATATATAGACGGACGGACAGATAGATAGATGGATAGATAGATAGATAGAATTCTATATAGAATGATAGATATATAGACGGACGGACAGATAGATAGATGGATAGATAGATAGATAGAATTCTATATAGAATGATAGATATATAGACGGACGGACAGATAGATAGATAGATAGATAGAATTCTATATAGAATGATAGATGGATGGATGGATGGATGGATGGATGGACGGATAGATAGATAGATAGATAGATAGATAGATAGATGGACGGATAGATAGATGGAGTCAGATGATAGATAGATAGATGGACGGATAGATAGATCGATAGAGTCTCAGGCTCGAGTCGTTTCAGCTCATGTGTATATCAGAGCAGAATATGCATAACATCATATATGTATTTGTTTATTTCTGTGATTGTTGGTGTTGTAGTTATCTGTGCTTGTATTGTGGGACGGTCTGAAGTGTCTCGCTATCTCATGCTCACTGTGTGTGTAGATTACCTTCGGCCTGCAGATGAATAGCGATACAAAGAATAACAAACGGAGGCAATGCAATCATGACGAGTCGCCGTGCCTTCCGCTTAGGTAACGACAGCCCGTGTGTGTGTGTGTGTGTGTGTGTATGATTATGCCTGATGCGCTTCTTCAACCTGCCTGATTACCTGTCAGCATGTGCTGGAGGTCTGACAGAAGCAGCACACACACGCCGCAGGGAAGCAGAGAGAGAGAGAGTGTGTGTGTGTGTGTGAACGCAGAGAGACGAGGAGCATCTACTTTATTGAAGCACTGGATGTGTGTCGGTACCCAGCTGTGCAGAGGACAGGAGTGATTGCTGCTAGATAGCATGCATTATTCTCACTATGCACACAATTCTGCCTCCTAATGTCCCACAAATATGCCCACAACAAACTTACAGGCTTTTCTAAAGGGCTTTTTTTCGATGGCCGGACAAAGACGGCGAACGTTTGTGCTCCCAAACAAATAGAGACTCAAACTGGGATGCGTGTCACAAACACATTTCATTCTCGTGCTATTTTAGAGATGAGTCAGAACCACAAATGAACATTTTGTGAGATCAGTTGAGAATCAAACCGTGATGCATCTTCACACGTCATATGTGAATGCATACAGATGAGATTTGGCTTCTATTATGACTTTATACGTTTTGGAATATGGCATATAAGTCATATGGATGGTGTTTCTGTGTCTTTTGTTTTTACTACTGAAGAAATAAACTCATACAGGTTTGGAATGAAGACAGAATGGCTTAAAAACATATTTCTTGTGTTGAGGTTTGCATGAATATATCTTTATTCACAGACCTTTTCATGAAGCAGGACAGAAAGCATCTATTCCAAAAGACAATCCCAGAATGCCTTGCAGTGAGATCAGTCAAACAATTTATGTGAGTTAAAAGACAGTCAATTATATTTAATTCATGCTAGTGTTGGTATGAAATCATCTAGTAGAAATGGGCTATTTGTGTTTTTTTTGTGTGTGCCGTGTATTATTATGATCATCAACTAAGTTTAAAGTGATATGTCTGTACATTAGTACACAATGTGTCCTGTTTAATTTGACTTTTTCTGAGTAAAAAATAATGGCTATCATACATCTTTAACATGATTTTACAGAAGACACATATACATATATATATATATATATATATATATATATATATATATATATATAAACATGTCAAAATTTAGAATGATAAAAGTGACACTTTAACAGTTAATTTTCACTAATAAATTGTCATTTGAATAAAATTTAGCATGATCACTTATTCTTTTACAGGTCAGAATAAGTATGGTCTTTCATTTGTATATTAATATTAATATATCTGTAATTCTGAATGACGATGGAACATTATTTCACCCATATTTTGACTTTTTTGAAGTTATTTGAAACATTAAAGTAGACACTTGCAATAACTGGCATTTAATAAGCTTTGTGTATATAAAATCACTTTTGTAATTTGATGTAGACATGTCCCTTTATTTAAAAAAAATTATATATATAATTTTTTTTTATGTCTCCAATTAAGTGTCTACTTCAATGTTTTAAATAACTTGTGAAAATAAAATGTCAAATAAAAATATGTATTTTTATTTATTTATTGTGTGTGTGTGTTCCTAGCTATTAACATAACTGATATAATTTGTTTGCAGTGGCAGCAGGAGCATCCAGGGAGACAGCGTTTAGTAAAGTGTGTGTGTGTGTGTGTGTGTGTGTGTGTGTGTGTGTGTGTGTGTGTGTGTGCGCGCCTGCAGTTCCGCTGAGGTCTTTTAAAAGTCAGGTCCTTCCTTCTTCAGACTCTCATAGTCTGTGGTGACGGCCACCAACTGTGCAGAGAGAGCGAGAGAATACATTTAAATGTAGTTAGCGTAAATTAAGATCATCAGAATATCATAAAAGACAAAACAACATGCATACAAACAAGAGCACAAGTACACACACACACACACACACACACACACACAGAGACTGTCTGACAGGTTCTGCTGGCCCTCGTTACGTGATCCGGCTCGGTGTTTATAAGTTTTTATTAGAGAGTATGTATTGGAGACTTTTAGGGTTTGTGAACTGATTTAATTAAGGAAATAAATCCTTATGATTAATAAATGATTCTTTAGGGTCTTAATGAATAGTCTAAAACATACTTTGGTTAAAATTTCTCAATGGTAGTGTAAAACAACACCCTTTTTACTCTGTCAAAATGAGCTCTGTTCAAAGCGACCCGTTTCGGTGCATGTCCCTTTAAATGCTAATGAGCTCTGCTGACCCCGCCCCTCTCTTCCATGAGGTGAGCAGTTCTCTGTTCAATTTAACCGCATTCATCGTGGAACTTGCTAACTAGCACGTTATTAGGAAAGGCGATTTACAAAGATTCATAAAAACCCTTATACTCACTTCTTCTGTTGGTGAAGCTGGATCACGAATGATTCGTGTGAACATTAACACATTTAGGTAGATCGGGGGCACATTCCCTTCAAAAACAAACATAATCCTCTGTGTCTTCAGCGGCTCAGATGTCAGGAGTAAATGACGACTGCTATGTTCATTATTACATCCAACAACAAAACACCTCAGTCGCTTAATCAGAGACATTCTTGTCTACATCTGCTCCAGCGTCGAAACAATAGAGGACTGTTTACAGATCACTCAGGGCGGAGCTAAGGTTAAACACCAGTGTCAATCAACAATCGTGGGCGGGGCCTGTGCAGAACTACATCACTCTGCCAAGAATCTGAGAACGGCTTGATCTGAGACACTGCTTATGATTTATGGGGATTTTTAAAAAAAAGCACTGGTGGATTTTTATCATTATAGTGTGGTTGTGTACACTGCCAACACACATATGGACCACAAAACCAGTCATAAGGGTAAATTTTTCGAAATTGAGATTTATACATCATCTGAAAGCTGAATAAATAAGTGTCCCATTGATGTATGTTTTGTTAGGATATGATAATATTTGGCTGAGATACAACTGAGGGTGCAAAAAAATTAAATATTGAAAAAAATCACCTTTAAAGTTGTTCAAATTAAGTTCTTAGCAATGCATATTACTAATCAATATATGTATGATAGGAAATTTAGAAATATCTTCATGGAACATTCATGGATTTTTGTCATAAAAGAAAAATTGATAATTTTGACCCATACAATGTATTGTTGGCTATTGCTATAAATATACCTGTGTTACTTATGACTGCTTTTGTGCTCCAGAGTCACATATATGTTCAAACATGTAAAAGTGAATTTTGCATCCGATGACCTCTTTAAGGAGAGTTTGCTGTTCCTCGGTGATCAGATGCATCATTTTCACCTGCTGGACAGAAAACAGCTAAAACCCCACAGATGCACAATTCCTGCATTCGTGTTTTCGTGAAAAGGTCTCGGAGCGTCAGCTTTTGTGACAGAAAGCATGTTTCTGTTGTGTATGCGTGACAGGAGACACGTTCTTCAGCCGCTGTTATTTTATTCTCATATTCTCATTGATCTCTCTCTCTCTCTGTTTCTGTCTCACATTATGATTAACGTTGAGACGCCGCTGGAGTCTTGATTTCTGACCTTTGGCTCCTGTTGAGAATCAAACATGTCGAGCTGTGACCTTTCATGAGCCTGAACGCAAACTTCCCGGAAGGAGAGGAAACTCTTATTTTCTCCATCTGCTTTTGTTAATACTTTAATTAATCGTTGGAGGTGATCAAGATGTTCCAAACGAGAACAATACATTCTCCCGCTGCGATATGAATTATTTCTTCTTTAAGACGGGAATGAATGCTGTCTTCTGCTTGAGACATCTAGAAATGCATCCTTTAAGAGGATCATGGAAAATGGTCATTTTCCATCCTTATTTTTGCTCTGTAATCTATTTCTATTTTCTATAGAAAATAATTAATATTTCAAACTGGGGAGTTAGTTTGAGTTCTGAAACTTGCATATGTTTTTATTGTAGAGTAACCTGTCATATGTGACCCTGGACCACAAAACCAGTCTTAAGTCGCTGGGGTATATTTGCAATAGCCAAAAATACACTGTATGGGTCAAAATGATCTATTTTTCTTTTATGCCAAAAATCATTTGGATATTAAGTAAAGATCATGTTCCATGAAGATATTTTGTAAATTTCTTACTGTAAATATATCAAAACTTCATTTTTGATTAGTAATATGCATTGCTAAGAACTTCATTTGAACAACTTTAAAGGTGATTTTCTCAATATTTAGATTTTTTTGCACCCTCAGATTCCATTCCGTGACAGTTAACAGGTTTTAAGTAAGTTTGTGAAAAAATATTGTTTCTCATTCATTTGCCAGCGGTTAAAAATTTATTTTGGTTGCAACTTTTATGCTTAGTGGAAGCAATTTGTCATATTATGTTGTGATTCTAATGTTATGATTTTAATAGCAACAGTCAAATAATGATACGCTTTAAGTCTTAATAGTTTAATTTGGCAGTTTATTACAAACACACTGTAGGATTAAAAATAAATGTATTGCCTGTGTTTCCTCCGAGGACAAAATGTTTGGCACTGCCGAATCTTTCAATAAAACATATTGTGAAAAACCGGCAGGATGTTTGGAATAATTCAGAAAACAGTGTGTTGTCAAATGTGAAGAACAAATGGAAACTTTATCTTTCAGTCTCTCAGGCACATCATTAAAAATAAACTTCAGCCATGCATTTCTAATGATGGGATCTTTAGGAAGGATATGCAGAGTTTTGAAGGTTCAGCTTGAGTTTGACAGCTTTACTCAACATCTTTATCCAACAGCAGTTTGGATCTTTTGATTGATAAATATGGAAGGCCGACAGGGCCAAAAGTTTTTAAATGGAACACATTAAATATGAGCATCAACGTGCCTTGCTCATCCACATTAATGGTAACATAACATTGTGTCACATATACAAATATAGTCTAAAAAAATAGCTATTTTATTTGCTGCTGTCCTTGTTTTCTCATTAACGTGGACAAACGGTGCATGTCGACAGTCAAATTTCATGTGTTCCTTTTAAAGACTTTTGACCCCTTCCACCTTCCATATTGACTTGTGATTGATGGATATGAAAGGCTAAAGGGGTCTTTAAACAGAACACAAAATTTTGTCTGTTTGTCCATGTTAACACAGCAATTTTGAACACGTTTCTTTTGTATGTGTAGACATGCACATTATGGCTGCCAATTTTCACTGTGTTTTAGTATGTGTAAAGACACACAGTTTTACTGTGTTAAGACGATAAATTTGAACGTGTCTCTCAATGTAAGCACATTCTGTCCATGTTCGAACTTGTACTTTTTAAAGCAGGTTTAACTCTAGATTTACCCACATATTAATCCTTTCTTTAGTTTATTGCAGCATTGCTTTACTGATTCCTACTGTGGTAGAGTAAATTAATTAATGTTACAATGTAAATTAAGACGTTTCTGATTGAGAAAGAATGTTGAACTAAACAACTAAAAAGAACATGACAAATCATGACATTATGGCACCGTCCACCTTCCATAAATGGACGCCTCCTTGATTGCATACGACGATGACGCATGTTAAGGGCGTGTCGAGGGGAATCGTGACGCAACAAATCACCAGATTTCAAATCCAGGCATTTCAGAAGGGTAGAAAGTAATTAATATTTCAAACTAGTTAGTTTGAGTTCTGAAATTTGCATATGTTTTTATTGTAGAGTAACCTGTGATCCTGGAGCACAAAAGCAGTCATAAGTAACACAGGTATATTTGTAGAAATAGCCAAAAATACATTGTATTGGTCAAAATTATCAACTTTTCTTTTATGCCAAAAATCATTAGAATATTAAGTAAAGATCTTGTTTCATTAAGATATTTTGTACATTTCTTACCGTAAATATATCAAAACTTCATTTCTGATTAGTAATATGCATTGCTAAGAAGTTCATTTGAACAACTTTAAAGATGATTTTCTCAATATTTCGATGTTTTTTGCACCCTCAGATTCCAGATTTACAAATAGTTGTATCTCAGACAAATATTGTCCTATCATAACAAACCATACATCAATGGAAAGCTATTTATTCAGCTTTCAGACGATGTATAAATCTCAATTTAAAAAATTGACACTTAAGACTGGTTTTGTAGTCTAGGGTCATATATGTGTAAATATCACAAGCATTTTGATTCCATTTCACAACCCCTTTAAAGTGCCCCTATTATGAATTTTTGAAAATTACTTTTCATGCAGTGTGTAAGTGAATGAAAACATCCTGCAAAGTGTTAAATCTGAAAGTGCACCGTGTATAAAGTTATAGTCTCTCAAAAGAAAGAATCGACTCTGAATCATTGAAACGAGTCGTTTTTAAAACGAACCCCAAGCCGCTTTATGTTGACATCAACATGAAACATTAGCATGTTCCCGCCCACTTGTTGGTCTTTTCTCATTGGTCTGAATGAAAATGCAAATTCATTATTTGCCACTAGGTGGCGCTTTTGGAGCGGTTTCCCCGGTAACGCTGTACACAAAGCAGCACTGCCTCACAAACACTGCTTTATCAGGCGTTACAGGCGAGATGAGATTAAAATGAGGCCAATCAGACCAATCACTGCAGATTAGCGTCACGCAAAGGACGGGTTTGGAAAAAATAATCGTTGAGCGAATCGTTTGCACTGCAAAAAATGCTTTACTTACTTAGATTTTTTGTCTTGTTTCCAGCCAAAATATCAAAAAATTCTTAAATCAAGAAAGATTTTCTAGACAAATAAAAATTATTGTCTAGTTTTCAGACAAAACAAGTCAAAATGAAGTGAGTTTTTGCTCAAAACAAGCAAAATAATCTGCCAATGGTGTAAGAAAAATATTGTTATTTCAAACAGAAAACAAGATGATTTTGCTTGTTTTGAGCAAAAACTCACTTCATTTTGACTTGTTTTGTCTGAAAACTATACAATAATTTTTACAAAAATCTAAGAAAAGCATTGTTTGCAGTGTGGGAGTCGTTGAGCAAATAAGGTAATGCATATTATAAGACAATGAAAGTGTTTATTGACCTGCATGCATGTCAACCTGTTGTCAGGGACTCCCAAAACCAAAATATGAACCTTTATAACCCATAACAGGTCGCCATCTTCGAAACCCTCCTCAAACGTGTTTGCAAGCATGCAGCTCCTGTCACGCATGCGTCAGATGAAACTGAGCTGATCCGGGAACAGCGGGGGTGACGGGTCTGTGACGGATCTGTCTGCAGCTGATCACAGAGCATCGCTGGGCTGTTTACCTTGTACTGATAGGTCGGGTCGAGATTGTTCCACGTTCAGGGTTATTCTTCTTGTCCCAGCTGACAGAATGAGGGTAAGGCCAGACCGGAGAGAAAGAGAGAGAGAGCGAGTGAAAACAGAGCAGTGGTGGTAAAGGAGGTAATTATCAGGTGGAGGTGACGGAGGACAGGTATTTGGCAGCCTGCCGTCGTTAATTAAACAAAGTTTGTTTCTCACAGAGAAGAATGAACACGCTACACAAACATGATGATGTACAAGAGTATGGTTATGATTATACCACGGGTTAGAAGTTTTCTTCGCCTCATTACTGTGGTAAAATCACTAATGAACAGACTCGAGTGGCATTTTTAAATCATGGAAACAGCCTTCGATGTTCAATAAATTATGTTTATTAATAGTAATCAGTATAAATATTATTTTGTGGCGTAAACAGTCTGGTTCCTTTATTTTCTCCATATACAGAAATTGATGTTTAACAGTAACTTAAAACAATCAAAGACAGATCTGATGTGAGCTGCGAGGATGTTAGTTGATTATCTGTGCTTCTGTTGAAGCCATTCGTTTACATTATTTGAGCTTATTTTTTAAATAATCATGTTTAACCCTGTGTGTGTGTGTGTGTGTGTGTGTGTGTGTGTGTGTTGTGTGTTTTGCAGTATTGAATGTGTGTGTGTGTGTATGTGTTTGTTTTGCGGTATGGTATTGTGTTTGTGTGTGTGTGTGTGTGTATTTTGCAGTATTGTGTGTGTGTGTGTGTGTGTGTTTTGCGGTATGGTATTGTGTGTGTGTGTGTGTGTGTGTTTTGCGGTATGGTATTGTGTGTGTGTGTGTGTTTTGTGGCATGTTTGTGTGTGTGTGTGTGTGTTTTGCGGTATTGTGTGTGTGTGTGTGTGTGTTTTGCGGTATTGTGTGTGTGTGTGTGTGTTGTTTTGCGGTATGGTATTGTGTGTGTGTGTGTGTGTGTGTGTGTGTGTGTGTGTGTGTTTTTGCGGTATGGTATTGTGTGTGTGTGTGTGTGTGTGTTTTTTGCGGTATGGTATTGTGTGTGTGTGTGTGTTTTGCGGTATGGTATTGTGTGTGTGTTTTGTGGCATGGTTGTGTGTGTGTGTGTGTGTTTTGCGGTATTGTGTGTGTGTGTGTGTGTGTGTTTTGCGGTATTGTGTGTGTGTGTGTGTGTTTTTTGCGGTATTGTGTGTGTGTGTTTTGCGGTATGGTATTGTGTGTGTGTGTGTGTGTGTGTGTGTGTGTGTGTGTTTTTTGCGGTAATTGTGTGTGTGTGTGTGTTTTGCGGTATGGTATTGTGTGTGTGTGTTGTGTTTTGCGGTATGGTATTGTGTGTGTGTGTGTGTGTGTGTGTGTGTGTTTTTTGCGGTATTGTGTGTGTGTGTGTGTGTATGTGTGTTTTGCGGTATGGTATTGTGTGTGTGTGTGTGTGTTTTTTGCGGTATTGTTTGTGCGTGTGTGTGTGTGTTTTGCGGCATTGTGTTGTGTATATATATATATATATATATATATATATATATATATATACACACACACGTACACGTGTGTGTGTGTGTGTGTGTGTGTGTGTGTGTGTTTATATATATATATATATATATTATAAAAATATATTTTTTACCAATATATTTGTGATCATTTTTTGAAGATTTTTGAAATAATATTAAAAAAATATAAATATATAAAAGTATTGAAAAATTATATTTTGGCCTCCGCATATTTCAGTCCAACAAAAATACATTCACACGTCACATCTGAAGAAAAAACTTGTCTGTAACACGTGTGAATATATAACACAGTCTGTGTTTCTCTTGTGCACGTGTTACATGTTACAATATTAAAGTAGCAGCACACAAAAATATGATATCATGTGACTGATTGTCATGTGGTTTTTAGGTTTGATCATAATATGAGAGCACATACTATGGAAGCCCGTTTTCTGCCACTGAGTAAAAAATAAAAAAAGTTTATTGCGACTTTTTTTATCGAAATTCTGACTTTTTTTCTCGCAATTCTGACTTTTTTTCTTGCAATTCTGACTTTTTTCTCATAATTCTGAGCTATAAACTCACGATTGCGAGTTAAAAAGTCAGAATTCTGAGAAAAAAAGTCATAATTGCGAGAAAAAAAGTCCTAATTGCGAGATAAAAAGTCAGAATTGCGAGAAAAAAAGTCATAATTGCGAGAAAAAAAGTCATAATTGCGAGATAAAAAGTCATAATTGCGAGAAAAAAAGTCATAATTGCGAGAAAAAAGTCATAATTGCGAGAAAAAAGTCATAATTGCGAGAAAAAATCATAATTGCGAGAAAAAAAGTCATAATTGCGAGATAAAAAGGTCATAATTGCGAGATAAAAAGTCAGAATTGCGAGATAAAAAGTCAGAATTCTGAGAAAAAAAGTCATAATTGCGAGAAAAAAAGTCATAATTGCGAGAAAAAAAGTCGCAATAAAGTTTTTTTATTTTTTATTCAGTGGCGGAAATGGGCTTCATAACATACAGTCATATACTCTGACTTTTTGTTTTTGGAACATCTTCTAATAAGAAAGACAAACAAGTTTGTAATGCATGAGGTGAGTAAATAATGGCAGAATGATTTCGTGTGAACTATCCCTTTAAGTGTGTGTATTTTATCTGTGTTATGCCGTATTGTACAGTATTGAGCACTGTGTTATAAAGTGATGATTGTCTGGGTGATTCTCTGCTGTCTGGTCTCATCTCACTGACGTAAGGTCCACGAGCCAGTCGGATCAGATAGAGAAAAGCTCCGCTCACTCCTGCAGAATGAAGAGGAACTGAGGGATGAGCTGAAAGAGCACGAGACGATCATCAGACGTCAGTGAGTGTGTTACTCAACTCAAGACAGATTTATTATTTGTATAGCGCTTTTCAAAATACACTGTCGAAGCAGATTTACAGAAAAAACATTGTTACTATTTATATCACCTTAATATCTTCAGGCCTTATAGTCACATACATTTTTAACAATGTAAACAATCGTGCAACATCTCATCAACAACAACATTTGCATTGCATTCAAGTGTACAAGTTATCAGTTCATTCATTCTCTGGGATTCGAACCCATGATATTGGTGTTGCACGTGCCATGATCCACTTTTTGAGCTACAGTAATGTCACTGCCACATGTCAACATGTTTATAGCTACAGTAGATAGATCTATATCCTCTAGAACACAGTGCTTGCTATGGCAAGGTCCTAGGTTCGATTCCCAGAGAATGCATGAGCTGATAACATGTTTACCTTAAATGCAATGCAATGTAAGTTGTTAAAAGTGCCTGCCAAATGCATAAATGTAGATATATAGCTTTCTTGTAGCTTACCTGAAACACAGTGCTTGCAACGCCAAAGTCATGGGTCGATTCCCAGAGAAACATGCGCTGATAACATGTTTACTTAAAATGCAATGCAATGTAAGATGATTAAAGGGCCTGGCAATGCATACATAAATGTAGCTTTCTAGTAGCATTCCTCAAATAGTAGAGCGTAGTGCATGCAACGCCAAAGTCATGGGTTCGATTCCCAGGGAATGCATGAACTTAAACTTTGATTGCAATGTAAGTTGCTTTGGAAAGAATCATCAGCTTTCATAGAGAGCGTGTGTGTGTGTTGTGTGGTGTGGTGTGTGAGAGGGTGTGTGTGTGTGTGAGAGGGTTTTGTAAGAGAGAGGTGTGTGTGTGAGAGGGTGGTGTGTGTGAGAGAGAGAGAGAGAGTGTGTGTCTGTGTGTGTGTGTGTGTGTGTGTGTGGTGAGTGGTGGTGTCTGTAAGAGAGAGAGAGAGAGTGGTGTTGGGGTGTGGTGTAAGAAGAGAGAGAGTGTGTGTGTGTGTGTGTGTGTGTGAGAGAGAGAGAGAGAGAGAGTGTGTGTGTAAGAGAGAGAGAGAGAGAGAGAGTGTGTGAGTGAGTGTGAGTGGGAGAGGGTGTGTGAGAGTGGGTGTGTGTGTAAGAGAGAGAGAGAGAGAGAGAGAGTGAGTGTGAGTGAGAGGGTGTGTGTGAGAGTGGGTGTGTGTGTAAGAGAGAGGAGAGAGTGGGGTGTGTGTAAGAGAGAGAGTGTGTGTGTGAGAGAGAGACTCGCACTCCACTGCGATCAGACTGATGACAGGATCACACACACACACCACACATCTACCAGGAGACTTCAGTGTGTGTGTGTAAATGATGACAGGGATTAGAATAGAAATACATATTAAAAGAGGAAATGCGCAGCATCAATTCGGATGCTAGAGTCGCCAGGTTTCTCTGCGTTTGAGAAAGTGAGAGACAGACAGACACAGACTTAGCCTTATGTTGTCAAAACTGCCTCCTGTAACAGTGATTTGCATAATCCCCCAGGGGTTACTGGGAGATATTCAAATGAGCTTATCAAATATGTTTAAAGCGTCCGTAACCGAGCGCACATGTGTTTTGCTTTGCTTCTTCTCTCATCTGAGTAAATCTGCGGTCATTTGATGCTTGTGATTATTTAGTGTTTTCTACACACACCATGCAGTATAAGCTCTCTGTAAGATGATTATGATGACGTTTCACATCACATTTACTCAATAATAAGAACAGCATATTATTTAACAATGTCACGTGTTATGTTACTACTCTTTAGTAATTATACAAAATATGTCACAATTACAAGCAACTAGCTATTAATCATATCCCCTATAGTAAATACATGTTAATATTTCAGCACACACATTTATTTTAAGGTGTCCTTGTTGCATGGACTTACTATTATAAAACAATACATTATGCATAATTACATGCAAAGTAACCCTAATCCTAACCATAGAGTATGTACATGTTAGTTAATAAATATTACTCAGTAATAAATGTATAATTATCACAGTAACAAGAACACATTAAACCCTGCA
>CM049853.1:1105595-1110595 GCA_027422415.1 Schizothorax lantsangensis | reverse complement strand
AAAACCTGGAATCTGAGGGTGCAAAAAAATCTAAATATTGAGAAAATCACCTTTAAAGTTGTTCAAATGAAGTTCTTAGCAATGCATATTACTAATCAGAAATTAAGTTTTGATATATTTATGGTAGGAAATTTACTAAATATCTTCATGGAACATGATCTTAATATCCTAATGATTTTTGGCATAAAAGAAAAATGTATAATTTTGACTCATACAATGTATTGTTGGCTATTGCTACAAATATACCTGTGTTACTTATGACTGCTTTTGTGCTGCAGGGTCACAGATATTTAAAATACATTTATTTCATACTAAGTATAGTTCAAATCTATTAACATATTCACTGACAGATAACTCGAGACTTACTGATATAAAAGTTATAATTAAACACTATTCAGCGTATTACTTGTGCACAATGCACATTTCTTAATATTAAGCCTAAAATGTGTTTTAATGTCATTATATGATCTTTTAATATTATCGGTCTTTAAATGCAAAATATTTGAACTGTATCTGAAGTACATTAGTTCCACTTTAGCACAATCAAATACACTAAGTATATATTTAATTGCACTTCAGCACTACTTCTGCACAATTAAAGTGCATTAACTACAAAATTAGTTTAATTTAGCAGACTTTAAGTATACCTGTTTAGTACACTAAAAGTATAATTGCAGGGCATTTTATTAAGTACATAAATATGAAAATGTATTTGTAGTATACTTAGCATAAAATAATGCATTTCAAATACATTTAAGTATATTTATTTTTCACTAGGGACCAGTGTTGGGCAGTAACTAGTTACTGTAACTTAGTTACTGTAATAATATTACTTTTTGCAGTAACTAGTAGTGTAACTAATTACTAATAAGATTTCAGTAATAATATTACAGTTACTATCCATAAAACAGCTTAGTTACTTCTGATGCCTCGACCTGCTGATTTAATATCCAACAATCAAATAATTCCTAGATTATTATCATAATTTTCACGACTCACACATGCATGTGATTCTCCAGTGCAGCAGGTGAGCTCGGAATATGGAAAATATTATATTCAGCAGATAGAAATATTGCATTATATTGATTTTGTCAAGAAAAAAGATGATCTGAACACTGTTGTGTTACTTTACTCTGGCGTTACATCCCTCTGATCAGCATTATATTACTAGAATTAAAAATCTTTTTGGAAAATTAAACAGTTTCTTACAAACTTATGTGATTTCATGAAATACATAATGCTATATAATCGTATATGTGTAACGGAGAAATTACTTCAAGCTACACATGATAATTAATGAGATTAATACAACACTTCTGCTTGAATATCACTATTAATTATTGAGTGTTTGTAATAACTGTGATCAGATGTGGATTTTGATCAAATGATGAGGAAGAAATATGTTATTAGTAACATTTATGTGGAAGATACATAGTTACAACTTCTGTGGGGTGTGAAGAAACAATGTATCTAGTAGTGTAACTAATTACTGTTGCCAGAAAGTAACAAGTAAAGTAACAATATTACTTTTGAAAGGAGTAACTAGTAATGAGTAATATATTACATTCTTTGAGTAACGAGCCCAACACTGCTAGGGACATAAAATAACTTTCATTCATCAAAATAGTCCATACATTTTTGGGAGTGACGTTTGATCAAAAATATAGTAAAAGAAAAAACAGTAAAATTGTGGAATATTATTATAATTTAAAACAGCTGTTTTCTGTGTGAATATCTGTTAAAATGTAATTTATTTCTGTGATCAAAGCTGTATTTTCAGCAGACTAATCAATGTTATTTTAGTATCATTGAGATTCAATTTTCTTATTAGTTTTTGTTTTTATTTCTTTTTCTGTTTTCATTTTAATTTTATTTAAAGTTTTAGTCATTTTATTATTTTTGTTATTTTTAGTAGGCTTTTTAAAAACATATTTTTTATTATTTTTTTCAAAATTGTATTTATTTTGGTGTCAAATTAAACTAAATTGAAATAATAAAGTCTGAAAGAAAACATTTTTATCTTATATTTTATTTCAGTTAATGTTTATTTTATTTCAAGTAGTTTTTTTTAGTTTTTTAGTTTTGGTTAAGTATAATAACCCTGATAATAATATGCTGATTTGCTGCTCAACAAACATTTCTGATTATTATCAATATTGAAAACAGTCGTGCTGCACAATATTATTTTAGAAACTGATATTTTTCAGGATTCACAGATAAATATAAAATTCAAAAGAACAGCATTTATTTGAAATAGAAATCTTTTGTAACATTATAAATGCCAATTTAATGCATAATTAATGAATAAAAGTGTATTTTTAGTAGAGTATACCACAATTATTATAGTTGCCTAAAACTAAAACCATTAAAAACATTTTAGTTACTTAAAAAAGTAAACTAACTGAAATACTCAAATATTAATAAACCTTATTTTATTCCAGCAACATTTCTCATTTTCATTTAGTTTAACATGATGTACTAAAATAACTAAAATTAATAAAAATATATATATATAGACGTATTAAAAAACTAGTAAAATTGCAAAAAAAAAAAAAAATCTAAAAATGTAAAAGTAAAATAAAAGCAGAAATTATAAAAATAAAAGCTATTCAAAATATAAACGAAAACCTAGTCTCAGCGAGACTAAAATAACATACTGTATATATGTGACCATGGACCACAAAACCAGTCATAAGTGTCAATTTTTTTAAATTGAGATGTATGCATCATCTGAAAGCTGAATAAATAATCTTTCCATTGATGTATGGTTTGTTATGATAGGACAATATTTGTAAATCTGGAATCTGAGGGTGCAATAAAATCAAAATATTGAGAAAATCACCTTTAAAGTTGTTCAAATGAAGTTCTTAGCAATGCATATTACTAATCAGAAATTAAGTTTTGATATATTTATGGTAGGAAATTTACGAAATATCTTCATGGAACATGATCTTAATATCCTAATGATTTTTGGCATAAAAGAAAAATGTATAATTTTGACTCATACAATGTATTGTTGGCTATTTCTACAAATATATCTGTGTTACTTATGACTCTTTTGTGCTCCAGGCTCACAGATAATAACGGCCTGTATTGATGAATATCAGCTGTTTTGCTGAGCCAGTATATTTAAGTCTGCATGTCTTCAGTTAATGTCACTGGAAGGTCTTTGTAACACAAGGACGAGGCGTCTGGCGTCTTCTGCCACGTTTCTGAGTCTCTGCCAACTAACCGTCTGTCCTGAGCTTTGACCTTTGACCTCGGGGAATAATCACACACAGACAGACAGTAAAAAGCATCGAGTCGACTCATAACTCATAATCTGATGTCAGCCGCTCTGAATCAGACCAGACTCTGATGACATTAAGAGCTGTGCTTTATACTTCATTATTAGAGTTTCATTATTTATAAATTCATTATTTAGAGTTTAGGAGACTCAACAACAACAAAAAGACCAACTGAGCACTACAAACAATATTTAGGCCTAAACTTGAGATTTATTTATTCAAATTTCATCCAGTGTTACGAAATCAGGGTTATCATAGTTAACTAAAACTAAACATTTTCATTACTTGACATAAAATAAATGTTAACTGAAGCATATTTTACTTCAGCTAGTTAAGGCAACATTTCTCAGTTTTATTTAGGTTATCTTTGTACAAGAAATTCATAAAAATTATACAGACTTTTTAAAAACAACCAAAACTACCTAAAAACTAACTAAACCAACTAAAACTAGCTAAACTACTGTAACTAAAATGACAAAAACACACAACAATAATAAATTAAAAATGACTAAAATTAAAACAAATGCTTAAATGAGAAATATAAAAAAAAATTAATTCAAAATATTAACAAAAATTATAATAGGATCTCAATGATACTAAAAGAACACTGAAACAAACTAATAATAATCGTAATGCATAATACATAAATGAAACAAGCCATATTTCTACACACACACACAAATCATGGAATAGTTTATTATTAATTATTTGCATCTATTTGTTTTATTTAAATAATCATATTTATTATGATTGCATTAGAATCAGTATAAATCTGTTGTTTGTTATAATAATTATATATATGAGTATGAGTATGAACATGGTTAGAATATGGCTCATCAGAAGCAAAGTGGCAGACTGTTATAGAGATGAATATGAATAATAATAATGCATATCTATCTCCAGATATTACAGACCTCTTGATGTAAAGCAGCAAACCCTGATCATGGAGAGAGCTGAAAATCACAGGACAGTAAATGACAGAATTTGTATTTTTCTGTGAATTATTCCCTGTAGTTTTCCATCTTTTCTGAAAACAGAAGAATTTCAAACTGAACAGAAGCGTCTCGTCGTGTGGATATCGAGCTGCAGGTTTCCAGATGCAAGACGTGAAGAAATTACATTTGTGAGGAATTGATTGTTTTTTACACAGACTGAAGAATAGTGTTTAATTTCTGTTCCTCCTGCTTTGACGTTTGAGTTCTGAATGAACACACACACTCACTCACTCACACTCACACACAACACTCACTCACACACACTCACTCACACACACACACACACACTCACACACACACACACACACACTCACTCACCACACACACACACCCACACCACACACTCACTCACTCACACACACACACACACACACACACGCACACTCACACTCACTCACACACACACACACACACACACTCGCACACTCACTCCACACTCACACACACACACACACTCACTCGCACTCGCACACTCACTCACTCACTCACACACACACACACACACACTCACTCACACACACACACCACACACCCACACACACTCACACACACACACACACACACTCGCACACACTCACACACTCACTCACTCACACACTCACACACACACTCACACACTCACTCACACTCACACACGCACTCACACACACACGCACTCGCACACTCACTCACTCACACACACACTCACTCGCACTCGCACACTCGCACTCACACTCCC
>CM049853.1:1095595-1103095 GCA_027422415.1 Schizothorax lantsangensis | reverse complement strand
GCGTTCCTATACTTTTCATGATAGCCAACATTTCGGTCCCGCGTGCAATGCAGTTCACACTCACTGGACGTGTATGGGTTGATCATGTAAAATCCGGACAAGTTTTCTTGCGCGCACCTGTTTTTAACTCGTCTTGACTGTCGTACAGTCTGACATTAATGACATCTGAGATCCCATAGTGTGACATGATCCTCATGTTCATACAGTCTGACGAGTACAATCCTAAAGGACTTTTAAAAAATTGCGATTATATTGCGATTCAGGGCTTCCGTAGAAAATAATATGAACATAAACACAATCAGTGATTCACTTTTAACCAGATTACCCTGAACTTCTTTGTCTTTCAGGTTTGATCAGATCCGAAGGCAAATAAGGAGAAACCTTCATGAGAAAGACCAAACAGAATGCATTTATAAAGAAAATCCAGTGATAATTTCTCTTCTATATCTTTAACAAAACAAAATCAATGTTTCCATCAGATATCAGTGGCTGAGGATGTGCACACCTGCGAGATCTCAAACACCAGATGACCTCACACACATCACCTCCATCAATCTTAAAGCAGCTGTGTGTGTGTGTGTTAACATTAGACTTCACACAACGTCGCTATAAATGTTTGAACAGATTAGAAACGTGTGTGTGATGTGTGTTGGAGAGCTTGTTCTACAGATTCATTTGTGAAGGTAAGCAAGAGGAAAAAGAGATGATCTGAAAGTCTGAGAGTCCAGTGTGTGACAGACGCTGATTTAAAACGCTCACAGAACACCACATCTGATCTATTTGCATAAAAATATGTTTTTCTAAAGAATGAAATTGTTAATGAATTATTTGTAATTCAGGCTCTGGAGGAGACAGACGAGGAACAGGGACGTGAAGCAGCGGGCGCTCGTCTGCAGCTGTGAAGGCTCGCATGAAGAACTGAAGCCATCTGTGAGTCTGATCAGTGTGAGTCTGTCAGTCACCGTCCTGAACCAGAACACAGCCGCACGCAACAGTTCTGAGAGTCACAGCCTCAACAGACACAATCAGACACGTCTGAATGACACTAAACGCAAAATATCACTACCTGATTTATATATATATATTTATAGATATAATTCTGAAACGTAAAAATAAATAAATGAGGCTCAATCATCTATTAACAAACGTGCGTGTTTATTTTAGCACCTCCATCAGTGAACACTCAGCCTGCAAAACACTAAAATAAATATCAAAGAAATAATACAGTTAAATAGGAAAGTAGCCTTAAATAACGCGAGAACTCGTTATAATCAGTGATGCTGTGCTGTCTACACTAGATGCGGCGCAATACAACATCACAGTAAACTGTGACGTACTGACACAAAGTTCAACTGTCCTGTAGACAGACTCGAGCTGTTGTGTTGCGACGCGGCGTCCGGTTTAGACCACTAGCGTAGCCAGAAATTTAAAGTGGGTGGAGCACATAAAACTGGGCGGGCCAAGAGTGTAGCACATGAAAACTGCATGTCAAATTTCCAACACAAAATACAGCACCAAGGTTCATTACACAGTACTTCTAAAGCATGCATTAACATTAGTAATTTGTTATATTAATGTTCATTTCAAAATTTAGGACATTATTAAAATTCAAAGTTGTATCTGTTAACATTTGCATGAGCTGGTTAACAAAGATGAATAAACACGGTAACAAATGTATGCTAATGTTAGTTAATGCATTAACTAACGTTAACTAAAGGAAGTTTATTAAAAAGCATTACCTGAGTCTGTGTGAAACAACAGGGCTTCGCTGATGATTTCATAATCAAACGTCTGTTAGTTCACGCACATCGAGGACCGCAGAAATGTGCGCAGCTGCAAATTATGCAGTTTGTTGTAGCGTCCAGGATCCAGCACAAAGTTTATGTGTTTCTTTCCACAAAGGACGCATCTGTTTAGCGGATCAAACACTGTACCTATGCTAATATGATGCTTCAAACACGCTTGGTTCAGATGTTTCCGATCGATAAATCCAGCACCCGCAGGTGGTCTGTCGGGTTTCATTTGTAGACGGTCCGGATTTATTGCTAAGACTTTTACTTTTTAAAGAATTGATCTGATTTATGATTGCTCAACTCGGCTATTTTCAAATTTAACTCCACAAACGCGCGCATTTTACTATTATATCCTTACATCGTAAACATAACGTTGTGGGTGGGACTAACAGAAACGGACGAATCATCATCATTTTGACAAGCGTGATGCACCTATAGGAAGAGGGGAAACTAAGAAACGACCTGTAATTGACCATGAAAGCAAGCGTTTAATATTTTTTAATAAATATATAAAATTACAGTGAAATAAGACGTTTATTAGTATCGTTTAATAAATTACATCCATTTGGAAAATTACCAACTTCTCATTGGGTGGGCCACAGATGAAAGTGGGTGGGCCTGTAGCTACACGACTGGTTTAGACCGGGTGTGTCTCACACCTTGTGAAAAGTGAAGCTGCGGGCTCTTTGATCGCCCCCTGGTGGTTGGCTGCAGTACAGGTCATAAACCCCGCCCTCTCCATGTAAACGAATGGGACTTGAGTCAAAATAAAAAAATAAATTACACTTCCAATACAATTTTCCAAAATATGGTTTTGGTCATTTAAGGTAGTTGTTATCACTCTGATATATGTTCAATTGTTCATTTTTGTGATAAGTTTCATTTTAGCTAGTAATTTGATGCCATAAAAACAGGGCGTGTCATTATGGTTGATTGGGTCTGCCGGAGTTTGGGCGGGAGTTTGATTCCGCGGCTCCACCTCACGACTCTACTGCGCAGACTCTGGCTCCAAACGAATCTCTACTGCGCAGACTCTGGCTCCAAACGAATCTCTACTGCGCAGACTCTGGCTCCAAACGAATCTCTACTGCGCAGACTCTGGCTCCAAACGAATCTCTACTGCGCAGACTCTGGCTCCAAACGAATCTCTACTGCGCAGACTCTAGCTCCAAACGAATCTCTACTGCGCAGACTCTAGCTCCAAACGAATCTCTACTGCGCAGACTCTGGCTCCAAACGAATCTCTACTGCGCAGACTCTAGCTCCAAACGATCTCTACTGCGCAGACTCTAGCTCCAAACGAAGCTCTACTGCACAGACTCTGGCTCCAAACGAATCTCTACTGCGCAGACTCTAGCTCCAAACGAATCTCTACTGCGCAGACTCTGGCTCCAAACGAATCTCTACTGCGCAGACTCGGGCTCCAAACGAATCTCTACTGCGCAGACTCGGGCTCCAAACGAATCTCTACTGCGCAGACTCTGGCTCCAAACGAATCTCTACTGCACAGACTCTGGCTCCAAACGAATCTCTACTGCGCAGACTCGGGCTCCAAACGAATCTCTACTGCGCAGACTCTGGCTCCAAACTAATCTCTACTGCGCAGACTCTAGCTCCAAACGAATCTCTACTGCGCAGACTCTAGCTCCAAACAAATCTCTACTGCGCAGACTCGGGCTCCAAACGAATCTCTACTGCGCAGACTCGGGCTCCAAACGAATCTCTACTGCGCAGACTCTAGCTCCAAACGAAGCTCTACTGCGCAGACTCGGGCTCCAAACGAATCACTACTGCGCAGACTCTAGCTCCAAACGAATCTCTACTGCACAGATTCTGGCTCCAAACGAATCTCTACTGCGCAGACTCTAGCTCCATACGAATCTCTACTGCGCAGACTCTAGCTCCAAATGAATCTCTACTGCGCAGACTCTAGCTCCAAACGAATCTCTACTGCGCAGACTCGGCTCCAAACGAATCTCTACTGCGCAGACTCTAGCTCCAAACGAATCTCTACTGCGCAGACTCTAGCTCCAAACGAATCTCTACTGCGCAGACTCTGGCTCCAAACGAATCTCTACTGCGCAGACTCGGGCTCCAAACGAATCTCTACTGCGCAGACTCTAGCTCCAAACGAATCTCTACTGCGCAGACTCGGGCTCCAAACGAATCTCTACTGCGCAGACTCTGGACTGCGCAGACTCTGGCTCCAAACGAATCTCTACTGCACAGACTCTAGCTCCAAACGAATCTCTACTGCGCAGACTCGGGCTCCAAATGACGTCATTTTCGCAAGATGGCAACGGCCATACTGAGATGATTTAGCTTCACTTTTCTATAGTGGAAGGAAGCGGAGTTGCGTCGTCCATCTTTTTTACAGTCTATGGTTTAGACACGTTCACTGTTCCTCCACCGAGCAAGCGGGAGCGTTAACTCCTCGTCTGCACGCGCTCTCTGTGGAATAGGAATCATGGCGTATGTTGCCACATTTCTTGTTGGCATCTTCCATTTACCGCTGTCTCGTTTATATTTGGCCAGTTTGGAGAAAGCCTCACCAACACAACCTGACCAGCCGGGCGTTTGCGATCACGTGAACTTGAAGACACTTGTACAAACGCGGATGGGTGACATGAATGGAAATGATTCCAGATCGGTGATGTAGTATTTGGTTTCCCAACAAGGTCCATCGCTCATCACGAAATAAATTAGCTGAATGCAGAATAAACTGTATTTTCCTGCGCTCAAACCTGCTAATCTAAAGGAAATGCCCTGTGTGGCATTTGAGGTAATTTGGGAATTAGCATAGATTTATAGTCTAAATAAAACAATTTGCAACTGTTACTATATTACACTTGTATACAAAACTTTGTATTATGCTTGTTATAAAGTGTGTGACGTCACGTGCACTACCGCCGGTGGCAATAGACAACCGCGGTGACAACCGACCACCGCCGGTGACGCGGTTGTCACGGTGACCGTCACAGCCCTAGCGGTTGCCAGGGTGTTGCTGTGCGGTTGTCAGGGTGTTGCTGCGCGGTTGTTATGGTGTTGCTTTGCGGTTGTCAGGGTGTTGCTATGCGGTTGTCAGGGCGCTGCTATACGGCTATCAAGGTGTTGCTATGTGGTTTTCAAGGTTAGGGTTAGGGTTAGAGTTTAGAACCATGTGTGGGTGTCAAGGTGTTGCTGTGCTGTTCTCAGGATGTTACTATGCGGGTGACAAGGTGTTGCTATGCGGTTGTCAAGGTGTTGCTGTGTGATTGTCAAGGTGTTGCTGTGCGGTCGTCAGGATGTTGCAATGCTGTTGTCAAGGTGTTGCTGTGCGGTCGTCAGGGTGTTACGATGCTGTTGTCAATGTGTTGCTATGCAGTCGTCAGGGTGTTGCTATGCTGTTGTCAAGGTGTTGCTGTGCAGTCGTCAGGATGTTATGATGCTGTTGTCAAGGTGTTGCTGTGCAGTCGTCAGGATGTTGCTGTGCGGTCGTCAGGGTGTTACGATGCTGTTGTCAATGTGTTGCTGTGCGGTTGTCAGGGTGTTGCTATGTGGTCGTCTGCGAGTCTGATCAGTGTGAGTCTGTCAGTCACCGTCCTGAACCAGAACACAGCCGCACGCTGAAATATACACAACACCGTGCCACCGGTGGTAGTTGGTCCATTACCACCACGGTGGTAAAAATCTGCCACTGTCACAGCCCTAGCAACCGCATAGCAACACCTTGACACTCACACATGGTTATAAACTCTAACCCTAACCTTGAAAACCACATAGCAACCTTGACAGCCATATAGCAACACATTGACAACCACACAGAAAAACCTTAACAACTGCATAGCAACACCCTGACAAACACCTTTTCAATTCAATTCACGTTTATTTGTATAGCGCTTTTTACGATACAATCGTTGCAAAGCGCTTTACAGGAAATTAAGTTTCTACAATATATTTATACATTGTAGAAACTTAATATATTAACTTATGGCAAAATTTGTTAATTCTGCATGTTGTTGGTGGATCAGAGGTTGGCCTCCATCAGAGGTCCTCCGAGGGGTCGGCATCATCTCTTCTCAGGTGTTTGGTCATCTCAGATCATTTAAGGGCTGGATCCAGACTGAAGCTTGTGTAACTCCTAGTTACCACGGGATGTTAATCAGAGGCAGAAACAGAGAAACAAAGAGACATAATTAGCGTAGCTGTTGTTCCATTCAAGCAAAAATTATTTGTTCAACCCAAGCTAAAGAATAATAATGCGCGTTTTGATCAGATATAACTGTAGTACACGATTTATGAGATGCATTATATGAATGCATTATGTGAATGCTTGGCTAAAGAGATGTGTCTTTAATCTAGATTTAAACAGAGAGAGTGTGTCTGAATCCCGAACGTTATCAGGAAGGCTATTCCAGAGTTTGGGAGCCAAATATGAAAATTTCTTGCAGTGAGTTTTGCACCACTTCTTTTTTTTTTTGAAAATGTTAAAATTATCTGATTATTATCTAGTATAATGATACACAATATTTTTTATAACTGAAGGACATGCAGAAACATAAATCACATCTACAGTAAATTTGACCTGTTTGTCAACCAGACTGAGAGTCGAAAGCTCTGGAAACTTTACGAAGCTGATTCCAGACACATGATCCTACAGCGTTTGCATGGAAGCAGCTCTTGGTTTACACACGTGTGTCAGTGTCATAAACCTGAGCCGATGTCTTTCAGGGAAAAAAAGCCTTTTAAACGAATGATGGCAAAAAGCCTCCGCGCCTCGAGTTCACATTAGCCGCGGTGCTAAAGTGACAGGACGCCGTTGCTAATTCAGTTTTTAGAACAATGCATCCCGTTCCCATCACAGCCAGAGAAAGAGCTTCATAAATGAAAGAGGAGTAACGCCGTGAATAATGTGCATATTAGAGGATGTTATTGCTGCTTTTTACTGTCCACCCCAATAATGAATTTATCACTTTATGGCACAATCCATAATGGAATTACATGAAGGTGTTGTGCGGAGAAGTCATTACAAACTGAATTATTCGTCTCTTTGCGTCTCTCTTTCTCTCTGAGTGATGCTGTGTTTGTGGCTTCGGTCGTGACGCCAAACAACAGCCTGCAGCACAATCAGAACAACAATTACTAATATTTCTGTGCTCCTCTCTGCTGTAGTTTTATGCAGCTCTTCTGGTTTGATTCTGCTCCTGACAAAACTGAGCCTCAGGTCTGTTCTGATGCAGAAACACAATAACAATATACAACAAACCATCTGATGGTATCATGCTCATAACTCTCCCTATAGCTTCCTGATCTACTCTCCTATACAAATATAGGCAAAAATGCAGAAAATAAATATTAAAATATAAATATATTTTTAAAAATAAATCATTTTTATATCAATGTTGATATTAAAATATTAAATTATCTATATACATACTGCATTATTATAAATATATGTCAGTATTTTTTATATCATATTAAGGAAATATTATAATATTAAAAATGCCAATATTTAAATATATGCATATATATAATTTAGTATTACATTAATTATTATTAAAATATAATAATGAAGCCTCTGCTGTTCTATACAAAGTAAATGCAAAAATGTCAAATATTAATGAATAACCATTGACAAAAAAATTTTTTTTTTTTATTATTATAAAAAAATATTAATTTATAGTACTCTCTATTGTCTTATACAAATGCCAAAAATGCAAATAATAAA
>CM049853.1:1075595-1080595 GCA_027422415.1 Schizothorax lantsangensis | reverse complement strand
AATATTTTGAATTGTTTTTAGCTTTATTTTTTGTTTTTCATTTAAATGTTAAGTTTTGAAATTGTTGTATGCATGTGTCATTTTTATGTAATTTCTTTATTTTTTAAATGTGTATATGTAGTATTTATAAAGTTTTAGCTTTTAGTTTTGGATCTGTTTTAGTTGTTTTAATACTACGACTGATTGCTTCTGTTGTCCTCATTTGTAAGTCACTTTGGATAAAAGCATCTGTTAAATGACTAAATAAATAAATATTATATTATATTATATTATATACACATATATATTCACATACTGAATTGGACAGAGAAAAACTGAAATAGTATTTTAGAATTAGCTAACATCAGTCTATCACTAATTGATTTTATAAAAAGAGCAAAAAAAGACACCAAGGTTATTAAAGTTAACTAAAAAGAAAGTAAAATTAAAACCATAAAAACAAACATTTTCATTACTTGAAAAAAAATGAATGTTAAAAGAAACAAAAGTGTTTCAGCTAGTCACAAAAGCAACACTTTTGATTTTAATTCAGTTTAACTTGATGTCCTAAAATATCTGAAACTAAACTAAAATTAAATTAAAACTGTATAGACATATACAAAACAATTCTACAAAATTACTCAACGTTTAAGTGAAGATAGAAAAATAAAAACTGAAGAATAAACAAACTATAATAGTCTATAACACTGGCTCAAATAAAATAATAATTACATTAATAATAATCATGGCAATAATTCTTCACGTAGAGAAGCTGACTAGTTATAGCCAACAAAATATAACCTAAATGTTTTACTTTTCACTTTATTTTTGTCATTTATTTTTAAGAAAAGAGTTATATAGCATCAAAGAAATAAATAGAAAAACAAAACAATGGAACAAGCGGTATACATTGTTAGAAAATTAATTTGCATAGATATATACACTATATGGACAAAAGTATTGGCACCCCCTTCTTTAGAACAGAATGCACTTCCAAATCTGTGACAACAATGATGGAAACATAATGTATTTAAAAATTGTATTTCATCTCTGTTCAACAGTTTTGTAAGTGTCTAAAATGACTGAACCCATATGTACAAGTCATTGGTGTTTGGTGATGAGTTTTTGTCTCAAGGTCTGCATTTACAGTCACACCAGAGGTGTTAAACTGGGATTAGGACTTGGTTTTATGCAGACCAGTCAAGTTCTTCCACACTGACTCAATCAATCATTTTCTTTTTGAACCTTGTCTTATACACAGAGACATTGTCATGTTAGAATAGAAAAGAGTCCAAACTGTTGCTATAATATTAGAAGCACACAATTTCCTAGAATATCATTATATGCTTTAACATTAAGATTTGTACTAAAGTAGTCAAACCTGTTCATTAGAAGGGGTGCCAATACTTTTGGCAATATAGTGTATTTGATTACATAGCTTTGACTGTTTTGTTAACCAAATGAATCTGACCTGGATATGGCGAGGTAGAACATTCCCAGAGAAATGAGCGAGATTCCGATGTGGAACGAGACGCCGACGGCGCCGTACTCCTTAAACACCTTCCTGAGCTGCTGCGTCTTACTGGGCTTCTCATCTGACCTCTGACCTTCAGCGCCGGACACAGACGACACCTGATCCTGCCGAGACACCAAAGATTTGATCAGACTACAGAGATTCGAGATGAAGCCCACGAGCCTCACACTGAACCAGGCCAAAGACCTCACTGGGAGGGGCTTCACAGACCACAACCAATCAGAATGCAGGAGCTCTGGAGTGACTCCCTCAGGAGCCAATGAGTGCAGTGCTGCTGTGAGCAGCGTGAGTGAGGATTCACATGTGACCCTGCAGCACAAAAGCAGTCATAAGTAACACAGGTATATTTGTAGCAATAGCCAACAATATAGTGTATGGGTCAAAATTATTGATTTTTATTTTATGCCCAAAATCATTAGGATATTAAGATCATGTTCCATGAAGATATTTTGTACATTTCTTACCATAAATATATCAAAACTTAATTTTTGATTAGTAATATGCATTGCTAAGAACTTCATTTGAACAACTTTAAAGATGATTTTCTCAATATTTAGATTTTTTTGCACCCTCAGATTCCAGATTTACAAATATTGTATCTCAGACAAATATTGTCCGATCATAACAAACCATACATCAATGGAAAGCTATTATTTATTCAGCTTTCAGATGATGTATAAATCTCAATTTCACAAAACTGACCCTTATGACTGGTTTTGTGCTCCAGAGTCACATATAAACATCAGATGGAACGGCAGAACTAACTTCAGCTCTAATCGTGTAGAAGTAGATTTGTCTGTCCGACTGAAATCAGAGTTTGTGCTAGAATTTCTAGTGTTTGAGGTTCAGAATCCAAACACTGGAAAGGTCAATGAGAAGTGTGTGTTTACTGGACAGATCAGTGTGTTTGTGCTGGTGCTCGAGTCACAGCGCTGGTTATGTTAACCTGTGAGCCACAAACATGACCCAACTCAACCTCCAACAACACAAAGAACACAGGCTTTCATCGCCATAGAGACGCCAGCTGTGTGTGTGTGTGTGTGTGTGTGTGTGTGCAACATGCCAGTGCTTAGACACAATGGTGTGTTGTGTTAGATAAGAGTGAGTGAGACGCACACACACGCAGATGAGAGAGACGTTACAGCCGTCTGTATGCTTTGTCATGATGATACAACTTCACATCTACATTTATTACTCTGTGTGTGTGTGTCTGTCTGTGTGTGTGTCTGTGTGTGTGTGTGTGTGTGTGTGTGTGTGTGTGTGTGTGTGTGTGTGTGTCTCTAAATTGTATTTTGACAGCTTGACTGAGTATCTGATGCCAGACAGAACTGATGCAGAATCCCAGCAAATAATATTCATCTGAAAGTTACATTTATTGTATGACTTACAATATACTGGCATATGAATATTTACATATTTAATTACCTATATTTTAATTGAAGATGTGTCATAATAACAAATGTCTCAATTAAACTATAGTTTTTACTGAAAGCAAAGATGTCTGAAATGTGCATCTAATTCATTACAAATACTGAATAATAATCTCATCAATTACAACTAATATTAAATTTAAAAATAATAATAACATTATTTTAACAACATGCCACTCTGGGCGACCCATCTTACCCCAAAAGTTTTCATTTTATCTTTTATTTTTACAAATGTAAAACTAATAAAATCCCTCATTAACAAATAGACACAAACTTTGACATTCAACAATAAATCATCAGAGATCAATTACAATCAGATCAGTTTACCTCAAAACTCCTTTGATCATCTCATAAATGCTGATATTCAGATGAAATGACAAAATTAATAATAGTGTAACTAATCATCAAAAGTGTTGAGAATGTTGTGCCATCTGTGGTTAAGAAAACATATATATATATAAATAATCTAATGATTGCCAAGTAATCAATAAAATTATATATACATATTAGTGCTGTCAAACGATTAATCACATCCAAAATAAAAGTCTTTGTTTACATAATATGTGTGTGTGTGTGCTGTGTATATTTATTATGTATATATAAATACACACACGCAGGTATATATTTCAGGAAAATGTTATTTTTATATATTAAATATATTTATTCATAATATAGAAATATAGACATGTAAATATTTTCAAAATATATATATATATATACATAATAAATATACACAGCACACACATATATTATGCAAACAAAGACTTTTATTTTGGATGCGATTAATCGTTTGACAGCACTAATACATATATAACCAAACAACATTTTATTAATTATTTTGCACCTTTTTTAATAGTTTTTGTTTGTTTGTTTAATAGTGTATGTGTATAATGCGTTGACAATATTATATGTAAACAATCAGGCCAATAAAGTTCTTTACAACTGAAACGTAAACAGCTAGAAACTCGTTTGTTTTTGAACAAAGACGTGATTAATCTTCAGAAACACACAACCTCGTTAAATCTGAAGTCAAACACACTCAGATGAAGTTTGCAAGCATGTCTTGGTAACCAGATTTATGTGCAATAACATGTGCATTCAAAATTAATTTATATGAAGTTAAATAGGATTTATGAAGCTATAGCCTGCGTCCCAATGTGCATACCATCCATCCTAAATTCTATGTGATATAGTCATTTTCAATACTATTTAGGGCGGATAGGGTGGATGTATGAACATTAGGACGCAGGGTGAGTCAAAGGAAGGAAGCAGATGACGTGTGAAGGTCGTGTGTGACCCTTGACCAGGAAACAAACACTAACTAACCCAAGAAAACCAGAAGCTCCTGCTGACCCCAACAACCAACAGTCAAAGACTAGTGCTTCACTCACACACACACACACACACACACAGACACACACACAGATACACTCACACACACACACACACACACACACACACACACACAGACAGAAAGCAGAAGAGCAGCGTCATCTGGAATGATCTGTATTGTAGTTTGACAGAACAGTGAAAGTGAAAGATGACTAGATCAGCTGTTGAAGTAGAACTAGACAAACTAGTCCATGCAAACACGACCTGATATAACCCTGATAACACAGCATTACCTCAGCAGCCCAGAATACCGTGCAATTCAGTCCTACACCATAATTCATAAATACAGCAATGCGTGCATAAACACAGCCTGAGCGTTCAACAGCGTTCTGCAGAACAGAGAGTCTGTAGTAACCTCGAGGAAGAGTTTCTGTATCCAGACAGAGGAAGTTAAATCACAACAATATAAGAACAGCAAGCAGTCGCTAAACATGACATGCAACCCGTTCAATGAGCGCGAGACTCTACAAGCGTTCTGCACGATACGACACGTTCAAGAACACTAGAACCCACCTGTCAGTGCTGTAAATATTAATCAACAACAGTTTCATCAGAACTCCAGAAGAGTTGACGTACCGTTTGGATGTTAGCGGCGCGTTCGTCTCGCGTTTTCTCGGGCGTCGTGGACGATCGTCTCGTTTGGATCGCGACAGGAGCTGAAGAAC
>CM049853.1:1058095-1065595 GCA_027422415.1 Schizothorax lantsangensis | reverse complement strand
AGTTCTTAGCAATGCATATTACTAATCAAAAATTAAGTTTTGATATATTTACAGTAAGAAATTTACAAAATATCTTCATGGAACATGATCTTAATATCCTAATGATTTTTGGCATAAAAAAAATGTATAATTTTGACCCATACAATGTATTGTTGTCTATTGCTACAAATATATCTGTGTTACTTATGACTGCTTTTGTGCTGCAGGGACACATATTATTATTATTATTATATTTTTTGCACCGTGACATTTTCATAACAGTAAGCGTTTCACAAAATCTCACTAAAAATATCTGTAAAATGACTGTAATAGAAAAAATAATGATACATTTAATTTGATATGTTATTTAAATTATTTAGCATTTATGCATCATGTTAGTATTTACTGCACCGCTGATTTAAATTAAATTACAGTCATTTTTCCTTCAGCTTTTGGTGTTGAACTTATGAAAATAATGTCACGATGCAAACAATATGACATCAAATACTTCATCTGGTCGTTATAACACTGTCATAGAAAAATACTGACTCGTTTGTGCTCCGTCCATCACTTCATCTCTCTGGAATACAATAAATAATCTTATAGAAGAGTGACTCTATGCACATATACAAATAAATACTGTACAGGAGAGCGGCAGCAACAGTGACACAGGTGGAGTGAACCGTCTGCTGGACAGAAGCATACGTCACATATTTAACCTGGGAAGCCTGAATGAGATCGTTTCCGTCCGCTTTGAGAAGTTCATCAAACACCTCTTCAGACCTCCAGGTTTGGAATGAGAAATACACTATATAGACAAAAGTATTGGCACCCCCTTCTTTAGAACAGAATGCACTTCCAAATCTGTGGCAACAACGATGGGAACATAATTCATGTATTTAAAAATTGTATTTCATCTCTGTTGCAACAGTTTTGTAAGTGTCTAAAATGACTGAACCCATATGTACAAGTCATTGGTGTTTGGTGATGAGTTTTTGTCTCAAGGTCTGCATTTACAGTCACACCAGAGGTGTTAAACTGGGATTAGGACTTGGTTTTATGCAGACCAGTCAAGTTCTTCCACACTGACTCAATCAATCATTTTCTTTTTGAACCTTGTCTTATACACAGAGACATTGTCATGTTAGAATAGAAAAGAGTCCAAACTGTTGCTATAATATTAGAAGCACACAATTTCCTAGAATATCATTATATGCTTTAACATTAAGATTTGTACTAAAGTAGTCAAACCTGTTCATTAGAAGGGGTGCCAATACTTTTGGCAATAGAGTGTAGAAGCACTGATGGGCTTCAGCCAATCAGACGCTCAGGATCCTGTGATTGGCTCATAGGCGCTTTCGCACCGAAGGAAGCTTTTCATTGGTGTTTGGAAACAGTGATGTTTGTTTGTGGGCGGAGCCTATCTGGTGGCAGAAAATGACCGTTTTCAAGTGGAAGTCTATGGAAACCATGGAATAAAAGAATAAAAAAGGTAAATTTGAGTTTATATTCCAAAATTCTGACTTTATTCTCGCAATTCCGAGAATTGTGAGAGAAAATAGGTAAATGTAAAATGTCATCAGTTTAAATAGTATGGCAAATATAATATGTTCCTATGAACTGCATATGTGAATATTATACAGAACAATTGTTTAAATCAAATTTATGCTTTAAAAGTAGAGTAATCATAGCAGGTTGCAGTCATTCTGTCTGTTTAAACGTCTGCGTTTAGCTTCAAATGGCAGACAGTAGTCTATCAAAATGATATCCAAAAGCACAACAATATATTTTATCTCTTATTCCGTGGATTTTTCCCGTTTCACTCCACTTGTTACCATGTGTTTCTGCCACCACGATGAGTGACGTAACTGTGACGTCTACACGAAATTGGTCTACAGTTCCTAGAAATATTAGCAGAAGATCCCGCTTTTTGGAGAAGTTTTAGGAACTATGGAAAGGTTCCTTCGGTGCGAAAGCGCCTTAAAGAATAAGTGCACTTCCAGAATTAACATTCCCTGATAATTTACTCCAAGATGTTCATGTCTGTCTGTCTTCAGTCGCATAGAAATTCAGTTTTTGAGGAAAACATTCCAGGATTTTTCTCCATATAGTGGACTTCAATGGTGGCCAGTGATCTCAAGATCCAAAATGCAGCTTCAAAGCCGAGTAATAAGAGTCTTATCTAGTGAAACAATCTGTAATTTTCTGAAAATAATTCATATTTATCCACATTTTAACCACAAATGCTCGGCTAGCTCTTGCTCTGCGATGCACGTCTTCACATCGTTGTTTTATCTTTGTTTGTAAAGGGCTTTTGACTTTCTTTGCACACTGGGACCTTTCCAACATCAGCTAATAAAGACGTGCATCGCAGAGCTAGAGCAAGCCGAGCATTAGTGGTTGATAAGTGTATAAATATCAATTTATAAATAAGAAAATAACCAATCGTTTCACTAGATAAGACTCGTATTCCTCGGCTGGGGTCGTGTAGAGCTCTTTGAAGCCTTCAAACCGCTGGGCACCATTGAAGTCCACTATATTTCCTCAAAAAACAATTTCTTTGCGACCGAAGAAAGAAAGGCATGAACACTTTGGATGACACGGGGGTGAGTAAATTATCAGGACCTTTTTATGGACCCTTTTCACAAGACTGTGATGATGCGTTTAGCTCATCAGCATCATAAACCCTCAAAAGTTTTTAATATTTTATCATTTTTTTTAAAGTGCCCCTATTATGCCATTTTTAAGGTTGCTAATATTGTTTTATGAGTGTCCTAAAACAGGTTTACATGCATCCAAGGTCAAAAAACACAAGTTTTCTCAAAAAATAGCTTTAATTTTACCTCATTTCTAAATGATTCATAAACGACTCGTTCGAAGAATCAGTCTCTAAACCCCTCCCTCCCATGGGCCCTCGCTGCTGTGATTGGTCAGTCTCTAAACCCCTCCCTCCCATGAGCCCTCGCTGCTGTGATTGGTCAGTCTCTAAACCCCTCCCTCCCATGAGCCCTCGCTGCTGTGATTGGTCAGTCTATAAACCCCTCCCTCCCATGAGCCCTCGCTGCTGTGATTGGTCAGTCTCTAAACCCCTCCCTCCCATGAGCCCTCGCTGCTGTGATTGGTCAGTCTCTAAACCCCTCCCTCCCATGAGCCCTCGCTGCTGTGATTGGTCAGTCTCTAAACCCCTCCCTCCCACGAGCCTTCGCTGCTGTGATTGGTCAGTCTCTAAACCCCTCCCTCCCATGAGCCCTCGCTGCTGTGATTGGTCAGATGGCGCAGTCCTTTGTGATTGGTCTACGGCGTGAATGACAGCCCATGGGCAGACATTATGCAAATGTGTTACTTGGTGACGTACAGCCGTAACAGAATAAGATTTGAATTCCTAACGACTCGTTTAGGCGATTAAGAGCCGACTCTTTTTGATAGACAATAACTTTACATATCGTGAAAGTTTATGTTCACATACTGCTACATGACACACTGCATGAAAGGTAATATTCGAAAAGGCATAATAGGGGCACTTTTTTTAATGTATGTGCATTTATAACACTATACTTTGTATTATATTACCTTTGCATCAAATTAGTTAACGCTAACGTGAGGGTGTTTCTAATGCAGAGTCTATGGGAGAGACGGTAAATTTGACATCGTTCTCTCTTCTGACTGCCTCTCAATTTTTATTGAAAGTCATGAAAGTTTTTCTTTTGCTATTAGAGCAATTGGGAATGCAAGAAATATTTTTGTGGTACTCTCCCAATCACTGCTCTTCAAGTTAACCCAACTATGGTGACTAACGCTGCTGAGAAACACAGAAATGTGAAAAAAATGCATTCTGGAAGTGAACTTATATTAATGTTTTATGAGACGCAGCAGCAGCTGTCACTCTTGGGATCCTCGTCTTCTATTGGCTGCTTGAGCCTCAGCAGGGGCGGGTCTCCGCTGGCCGGCGTGAAGTAGACCGCGCTGCCATTGGACGAGACCAGCGGCATGCGTGGATCTTCGGGGCGGGGTTTGGTCGAGCCGTTTCCCAGGTGGCCGTTGAGGACGGGCTGAGCGAGGAGTTTGGCGGCGGCACGCTGCTTCTTGAGTTCGGACAGCGTCTGCGCGCGCTCTTTGGGCTTGAGCTCCTCGGCGGAGGGCGCCGGGTCGGGGTCACAGGGGTCAGGGGTCACGGGGTCACCGTTAGACGCGGGCGGCGCTGGAGTGCTGGAGATGCAGCCGTTCTGTCGGCCGCCGTCCTTCAGGTTCCCCAGTGTTTGAGGAGCGTCGTCCGGCTGCGTCTGCGCAAACAAGGAGGTCAAAACATCACAGAAAAAAACACAGCTGGATCTGACCTCTGACCTGATCTACAGTCAATCTGTGAGCTGAGACTTGGATTAAACTGCTTGATTCATATGGATTCATTTTAAGATGCATTTATGACCTTTTTGGATCTTCTAAGTTGTGATTACCTGCAGTTTCAGTAACAGGACAGAAACTTCTCAGGCTCTATTAAATTATATTAATTTGTGTTTTGAAGATGAAATAGTCTTATGGGCTTGGAATGACACAAGGGTGAGTAAATGATGAGAGAATTATAATTTTTTCTTTAAATCAACTAATTCTTTAAAGGGGTCATCGGATGCTAAATTCACTTTTACATGTTGTTTGAACATTAATGTACATTGGCTGTGTTTGTACACATCCACCCTATAATGATAAAAATCCCCAATAATAATGATCACTTTCTCAGATCAAGCCGTTCTCAGATTCTTGGCTGTGTGACATCACATGTACCCAAGCCCCGCCCACGATTGTTGATTGACACTGGTGTTTAAGCTTAGCTCCGCCCTGAGTGATCTGTAAACAGTCCTGCATTGTTTCGACGCTGGAGCAGATGTAGACAAGAATGTCTCCGATTAAGTGATTGAGGTGTTTTGTTGTTGGATGTAATAATGAACATAGCAGTCGTCATTTACTCCTGACATCTGAGCCGCTGAAGACACAGAGGATTATGTTTGTTTTTGAAGGGAATGTGCCTCTGATCTACCTAAATGTGTTTATGTTCACACGAATCATTCGTGATCCAGCTTCACCAACAGAAGAAGTGAGTATAAGGTTTTTTTTAATGAATCTTTGTAAATCGCCTTTCCTAATAACGTGCTAGTTAGCAAGTTCCACAACGAACGCAGCTAAATTTAACAGAGAACTGCTCACCTCACGGAAGAGAGGGGCGGAGTCAGCAGAGCTCATTAGCATTTAAAGCGACATGCACTGAAACAGCTCGCTGTGAACAGAGCTATTTTTGACGGTAAAAAGGGTGTTTTACACTACCATTGAGAAATTTTAACCAAAGTATGTTTTAGACTTTTCATTAAGACCCTAAAGAATCATATCAACTTGTGGAAAATTGGCATCTGATGACCCCTTTAATGAAATATGTAATATGTGGTCCAGAACATATTGATTATAATATGCTGTTCTGGGTGAAAATAAAACATCTCAGATTTGGAATGAAGAGCATGTTAAAAACTACTGTAAATTACACTGTACTTTGTTGTGTAATAAAATGCTGATACAAAAAATATATGTATTATGCAACAATAATTTAAGTTGTGAAAATATGAATAAAAAAATAAAGGTTAATGGGTTGATTTTTTTTGTGTAAAAAAGATTACTGTTGCTAATATGCTTACATATAAAAAATAATAAGTATTAGTGTTATTAATATTCATAATAATAATAATAGAATTGTGACAATAATATGAAATTCAAGTTGACTGGGTTTCAAAAACACCTGAGATTGAAAGAATAAATGGGCTGTATTAATATGTTGTGTGAAAGTTGAAAAAAAACAAAGATATTACTTTTGCTAAAATGCTAGTATTTAAAAAGTATTTTTGAAAAATATTTAATAATATATTTTTTTTAAAGTTGCATGTTTTGTGTTTGTATATGTTTTGTGTATTTAAGTTATTTAGGCTGGCTATATTGGCCAGGACACTCCTGTACAGGTTCAATAAAGGTTCGATTTTTACATTTAATAATAATAATAATAATTAGGGCTGGGCGATAAATCAATAACGATGATTATCGTGCGATATATCGCTGATGAGTCTCCATCACCATCATTTACCATAGATTTACTGTAGTAGCTCTAACCTCATCATGGTGGGTATTCTTGTCGAATTTTATTATATTATTAATGTAAACATCTATTAAATGTATTGAAGGAGGAGTAACGGAATATGATTACAGTATATTTGTGATTAAGCTACAGCATATGCATTTATACTAAATGTATTTAGACTACTGCTTTTCATACAAACACCTAGAAGCCATGTTATATTTTTACCATGGTACTGAGGTGCTATATTTGTGGTTTTAACTGTGATTATTATGATCTAAATGTATGCTACTATGGAAGACCAATGGTTATAAAACACCTCAGAATAATTACATTTCACCATATAAAAATGAGGTTGATACCATTTTTACAGATATTAAAAATTAAATCTACATCTGCATCCTAACTCAAGCTACTATCAAATATGTATTTCTAAGAGACAAAAATGTTTTATTATTAATATTATCAGGCAAGACAAACCTGTTTCTTGATTTGAAACAATATTCCTCAGAACATGCAGAACTAAAAAAATTATATTTTTCTATTATGATATTTATTTTAAGAAAAATAGATCGGAAAAATGTAAATAATTCAACAACAAAATGTTTGTCATGTTCTGACCATAAAGAATAGTTTATAACTACAATTAACCGTCTGGTTTCACATTGGAGCAAAAATCTGCCTTTAAACTTAAAAGAAATAAAAAAATTGACATTTATCGTGATAATTATCGATATGGACTGATATGAAAAAAATTGTGATAATTAAAATAAAAGTTTTTGTTTACATAATATGTGTGTGTATACGGTGTATATTTATTTATTATTGAGATGATTTTTTTGGCCATATCGCCCAGCCCTAATAATAATAATAATATAATACTAATAATTAGTGCTGTCAAACGATTAATCATCCAAAATAAAAGTCTTTGTTTACATAATATATGTGTGTGTACTGTGTTTATTTATTATGTATATATAAATACACACACATGCATGAGTATATATTTCAGAAAAATGTTAAGTTTATACATTTAAAATATTTATATATAATATCAATTATATGAAAATAAATATATACATGGAAATATTTTCAAAATATATACTGTATGTGTGTGTATTTATATATACATAATAAATATACACAGTACACACACATATATTATGTAAACAAAAACTTTTATTTTGGATGCGATTAATTGTTTGACAGCACTAATAATAATAATAATAATAATAATAATATATGATAATAATATGACTGGGTTCCAATTTTTTTTTTAAATAAAGGACTTTTAATAGGCCGCACATTGGTGAAGCTAAAGAAATTAATTTAAACAAAAAAATATTACTGTTGCTAATAATAATAATAATAATAGTGTCCTAAAGTGTGTGTCTAAGGAGAAGGAGCTCTGAGTC
>CM049853.1:1050595-1053095 GCA_027422415.1 Schizothorax lantsangensis | reverse complement strand
AAAGTAATGAATGCACTGCATATTTAATCTTCTGTGATGTACAGTAGCATTAACGTGATGATTACACTCTTTAAGAGCACTTGAGGAGTTAAAGACCCTTCACAGGCGCTCTGCTTCTGTCTGTAGCACATTAATATTCATCTTTCATATAGAATAACAATGTTGTGATGACTAACTTCACTTATGACATAACTACTGATTTTAGTTTTAATTTCGTTTTTTGTAGACAAAAAGTATAGATATAATATCTATAATAATAATAATAATTTATAAAATGCATCAAATATGATATAATTTATAATTATAATATTTATAAGCCAATCAAAGGTTCTCAGCCATAACATACATAAAATACTGGTCCGCTGCTCACTAATGCTACATTTTTAAAATCAGAAATACAGTAAAAACTGTAATATTGTGAAATATTATTTTTATTATAAATTTGTATTGCAATATTTCACAATATTACTGTTTTTACTGTATTTGTGTGTGTATGTGTGTGTGTGTGTGTGTGTGTGTGTGCATGTGCAAGAAAGTGTTGAGTGTGTGAGCATGCATGTGTGTGTGCATGTGTGTGTGTGTGAGAGAGAGATAGAGAAAGTGTGTGTGTGTGTGTGTGTGTGTGTGAGAGAGAAAGTGTGTGTATTGACTTTATGTGTGGTGTGAGAGAGAGATAGAGAAAGTGTGTGTGTGTGTGTGTGTTGAGAGAGAAAGTGTGTGTATTGACTTTATGTGTGGTGTGTGTGTGTGTGTGTGAGAGAGAAAGTGTGTGTGTGTGTGTGTGCGCGTGTATATTGACTGTATGTGGTGTGTGTGTGTGTGTGTGTGTGTTTGAGAGAGAAAGTGTGTGTATTGACTTTATGTGTGGTGTGTGTGTGTGTGTGTATATTGACTGTATGTGTGGTGTGTGTGTGTGTGTGTGTAAGAGAGAAAGTGTGTGTGTGTGCGTGTGTATATTGACTATATGTGGTGTGTGTGTATATTGACTGTATGTGGTGTGAGTGTGTGTGTGTGTTTGAGAGAGAAAGTGTGTGTATTGACTTTATGTGTGGTGTGTGTGTGTGTATATTGACTGTATGTGTGGTGTGTGTGTGTGTGTGTGTGAAAGAGAGAGAAAGTGTGTGTGCACGTGTATATTGACTATATGTGGTGTTTGTGGTGTGCGTGTATATTGACTGTATGTGGTGTGAGTGTGTGTGTGTGTGTGTGTGTGAGAGAGAGAAAGTGTGTGTGTGTGTGTGCACGTGTATATTGACTATATGTGGTGTTTGTGGTGTGCGTGTATATTGACTGTATGTGGTGTGTGTGTGTGTGTGTGTGTGTGTACCTGTCCCCAGCATGCAGCGGCGTGTAGCGGCGTCCACCCGTCAGAATCCTTCATGTCTGTTCTGGCTCCGCCCTCCAACAGCATCTCTGCAGCCTGTGCGTAACCGTTCGCCGCTGTGATGTGCAGCTGAAAACACACACACACACACATATCATGACCCGAATAAGAACTCCCAGACACAGGACTATTTACACAATAATAAGAAATAGACATGTATGTGCAATGTAACTACTGCAGATGGAAACTTAATCATCCATCAGGACCAGCTCTGAAACACACATGCGTCTCTCATGAGGCCGATCACTAGACTAAAGCAAACAGGAGCGGGACGTGTCTGATGAAAACATCAGCTCAGTATGTTGTGACGTTCATTCTGAAAGACTCATTTGTTTGCTTTCATTCAGCATCATCATAAATACATGAGCACTCGGCTCTGAACACACTCAGCGTGTCAAAGGATGCATTATGTGACACTGACACACAGCTCCAGTAAAAGCGTCTCATGTCTGAATGATGAACAGACATTAACCCTGAACACACTCACGCTGGTAAACTCAGAAAACAAGGAAAGAATCTAGTTCTTCAGTCATTCAGAGCCTGGTTAATAACAGAACATAATCAACCTCTCCAACTCAACACTCACTTCAACTCCAGCTCCACACACAGCTATTACAACCATCAGAAACACTTTTATTCTGATCTGATGATTGCAACCATAAGCCATGAAGATATTCTAATATTTTAAACTTTAACATCATGATTGTTTGTGAAGCTGCTTTGAAATCAAAAGCTCTATATAAATAAACTCGACGTTATTACACCAACAATATCAAATAGATTCACAAGAGACATGTATAGGAATTATTTCAACTCTAAATACATAAATAAATAGGCAACAGTTTAGTCCCATTAGTTAATGCATTAACGTAATTAACAATGCATTAACTTTAACAATGAGCAACGCAAGCATTTTAGGTGTTGAGTGTGTGTGTGTGCGCGTGAGTGTGTGTGTGCGTGCGTGTGAGTTTGAGTGTGTGTGTGTGTGTGTGTGTGTGTGTGATTGCGTGCGTGTGTGTGTGCGTGAGTGTGTGTTTGAGTGTGTGTGTGTGCGCGTGAGTGCGTGTGTGCGTGCGTGTGAGTTTGAGTGTGTGTGTGTGTGTGTGAATGTGATTG
>CM049853.1:1030595-1045595 GCA_027422415.1 Schizothorax lantsangensis | reverse complement strand
GTGTGTGTGTGTGTGTGTGTGCGTCAGTGTGCGTGTGTGTGTGTGTGTGTGTGTGTGTGTGTGTGTGTGTGTGTGTGTGTGTGTGTGTGTGTGTGTCAGTGTGTGTGTGCAGTGTGTGTGTGTGTGTGTGTGTGTGTGTGTGTGTGTGTGTGTGTGTGTGTCAGTGTGTGTGTGTCAGTGTGTGTGTGTGTGTGTGTGCGTCAGTGTGTGTGTGTGTGTGTGCGTCAGTGTGTGTGTGTGTGCAGTGTGTGTGTGTGTGTCAGTGTGTGTGTGTGCTGGGTGGGGATGGAATTTTCCAGTAGGATTCAGGATGTAGGTCCATATGTTGTCAACACACTGACTCCAGTACAGTCAGTTGAGTCTGGATCTTGCATGTTTTGGGTGGTTTTACATGTTTCTATGCAGTTTCTAAGGTATTCTGGGTAGTTGTTATGTGGTTGCTGTTCTAAATGGTTTCTCAGTGGTTCAAGCCAAAAGTTTACCCTCATATCTCTGTGATATTCTTCTGATTTATAGATATTTTACACACCAAGTGTTTGTTCAGATCACTAAGAGTAATAGTGATGCTTGACTTAGTAAACACCACTAACTTCCTCAGATGGTACGTGAGAGACATTCTGCATTTAGAAACACAACAAACACACTGAAACTAGGCTAATATGAAAATAAAACACTGTGACAGTGTTCTTACAAAACCCTCTGAAGAAACGAGAGATGTTTGCTGGAGCGCTGCTGTTTGTTCTGATGTTTGTTTTCAAGCTTTTATTGCAATAAGCATCTGAAAATACCTCCAGATCAAACAGTTATGCAACAGATAGAGAGGATTTGTTTACTAGCAGTAATCCAGTGAAGAAACAAACACACGCTGTGGTCTGTTTGTCTGTCGTTTAATCCTGACGATCCAGCCTGGAGAGAGAGAGTGAGGCATTCTGGGAAAGAACCGCACTGAAAGAGGGAGCAGACCGACACAAAGAGAGTCTTTCATCAGCACTGAACACCCACAAACACAGACGGATGAACACTGAAGCGCTGGAAACACACTCATCTACAGTCAACCAGTGTTGGGCTCGTTACTCAAAGAATGGAATATATTACTCATTACTAGTTACTCCTGTCAAAAGTAATTGTTACTTTCTGGCAGCAGTAATTAGTTACACTACTAGTTACATTGTTTCTTCACGTCACACAGAAGTTGTAACAGTGTATCTTCCACATAAATGTTACTAATAACATATTTCTTCCTCATCATTTGACCAAAATCCACATCTGATCACAGTTATTACAAACACTCAATAATTAATAGTGATATTCAAGCAGAAGTGTTGTATTAATCTCATTAATTATCATGTGTAGCTTGAAGTAATTTCCTCCGTTACCCATATATACGATTATATTTCATTATGTATTTTATCAAATCACATAAGTTTGTAAGAAACTGTTTAATTTTCCCAAAAGATTTTTAATTATAGTAATATAATGTTGATCAGAGGGATGTAACGCCAGAGTAAAGTAACACAACAGTGTTCAGATCATCCTTTTTCTTGACAAAATCAATATAATGCAATATTTCTATCTGCTGAATATAATATTTTCCATATTCCAAGCTCGCCTGCTGCTCTGGAGAATCACATGCATGTGTGAGTCATGAAAATTATGAACATAAATCTAGGAATTATTTGATTGTTGGATATTAAATCAGCAGGTCGAGGCATCAGAAGTAACTAAGCTGTTTTATGGATGGTAACTGTACTATTATTACTGAAATCTTATTAGTAATTAGTTTACACTACTAGTTACTGCAAAAAGTAATATTATTACAGTAACTAAGTTACAGTAACTAGTAACTGCCCAACACTCAACACACTTACATACAGCACATGATACAGCTGCTGGAACTAATTAATCACTCGTGCAGCACAATCAACACGGATTCTGCAGCAGTTAACCAAAACTATAACAAAACAATATTCACTGACAACGACGAGACGACACTGACATCATGAAACACTGATATACTTCAAACGAAGTTCGTTTTCGTTCTTCGTTTGGGGCAAAAAGAAGTTCGTAAATGATGCTGTATCTAGCTCTTTTATTAAACTGGATACATTATTACACGTTTTTATGTGTTGGCATGATTTGATAAAAACAGGTGTATGTTCTTTTGGCATTTCATTTATTGTATACCTTTTAAATTTGCTTATTGAAAGAACAACAGCAGAAGCAGCAGCAGGTGTAACATTTATTTGAAACATGTATTTGGTACTTGCTACATTATATCTTTAATCTTTCCTTTCATGGCTTTGGGAAACTTGCATTTGATGCATCTACATCGATTTTTGCATAACTCCGGGTCGTCGACACCAAGCTTCATTGCAATTGAGCTCTCGGTAAGCCCCGCCCCCCTTAGTTACTGTTGCTGGGCAAACAAACAGAGTTGCTCATGCTCTCACAGTGAGAGCGGTCAGCGTTAAAACCTTGTCACATGATGTTTTTGCACAATTTTGGACACAGAAGGCCACCAAATGGGAATTAAATATTCCATGGAGGGATTTATAACATATTTAACAATAAATACGGAGGGTAGCTCGAAGCGAGGGTTTATAGATCACAAGCGGGAGAAGTCTCATATAACGATCACGGATGATAACATGCAGGATCAACACTGTTCATGTATCACAGCGTATGATTACATTAATCTATATTTAACCAGTTTAATATGAAGAGGCACTAGACCTTATGTAGACCTTACACTGTACAAGACGTGAGAACATTAGGTTTGTACGTTAGCATGGACTCTTAACTTTAACGTTAGCTAGTTTTATCCAGAGATACCTCGCTGAAGCACAAGATAACATTAACGTGCTCGAGCAGATGAAGAGTTGTCACTTAATGAGTGTATGACGAAGCAGAAAATGAACGTTTTGTCTTCATTTGTATTGGGTTTGAATACTTACGGACATTTTGCTCGGTTTTGTTTGGGTTTAGGAAATGTAATAAAGTAAATTATATCACCTATCCTCTCAGGATACCTGGAATCAGTGTTATAAGTACCACACGCACATCGTTTTTACATTTCTGAATCATAAACACCATAAAACCGATGCGAGCTTCGGATCTTCCAGTGTTTCTCTATGGAGCTGAAACCTAAAGATGTCTGAGTTCTGCTCCCAGTGCAACTGATACTCGACTGCCATTGGCTACTCTGCGTTCGAGGGGAGGGGCTTACCTTCTAGGAATGAAATGCTTTCTCTGAATCTTTAAAGTCTCTCTGCGAGCGATCGTACAGGTGAGGATATATTTGTGGCAGTTCAGTTATTGGACTCAGTGTATTTATGCTGCTAGTGACTTGGAGATGTTGTTCTCCTGCCTGATCTTTGTTGAATGAGAAACGAACCGGGGTAAAAAAAAGATTGCGCGTGAAAGGCGGCGGAGCTCCTGAACACACCCACCGATTGCGTAATCGCCACGGACCAATGAGAGCTCAAAGGTGTTTAGGAGCCAAAACGAACTCCTCCAGAAAGTTTGCTTCGGTGAGCTGTTTCGAGTTCGTTTCGGCCTGATTTTGTTCAAAATTACGTCATATCAGTTCGTTCTTCGATTTCATTTGAAGTATATCAGGGCCTTAAAGGGACAGTTCACCCAAAAATGAAAATTCTGTCACCCTCAAGTAGATCCAAACCTGTATGAATGTGTTTGTTCTGAACACAAAGGAAGATATTCTGAAGAAAGTTTGTAATCAGGCTGTTTTGGGACACCATTGACTTCAATAGTAGGAGAAAAATACTGCTCTGTTTCCCTCATTCTTCAGAATATCTTCCTTTGTGTTCAGAACAAACACATTCATACAGGTTTGGATCTACTTGAGGATGAGTCAAATGATGACAGAATTTTCATTTTTGGGTGTACTGTCCCTTTAAATGTGCAATTTCTTTGATGAAATAAGATGAGACTCAAATCTAGTTCAAAAGCTAAAAACTGCATTCAAATCTCTCTATAGTTTCTTCAACAACAAACAAAAAGTAGAAGCTCTACTCATAGCTTCTCTCTTTCTTCTCTGTGTTTAATTAATCTTCTCAATCTGGCAACCATTCTCATTCACTATCTACACAGGAGAAAAGCGCTGATGACCTGAAATCATCTACAGTCATGTAAACTGGAGTTTATTGATCTCTATCAAGATATTCTACTCAAATGCCGGTCTGTGTTCATTCACACCTTCTCATGATGAACTGTAATATGAACTTGACTGTATTGTTAGTGATTGAGGCTGAATAAATGCACTTATACACTCCTGTGTGCCTCAATACAAATCCTTATAGTTGTTGTTTTAAAAGAAAAGACATGAATTAATATTAAGAATGTTGCTGTTTTATCTTTTGAGTTTGACTAGTTTTCATATTGTCGAGAGTGTTTATATTTATGATAATATAATAAATCAGGACACTAGATGAGGTCAATTAAAGCATGTGTGTGTGCGAGTTGACTTTATCTTGATTTGTGTTTATAGATGAAAGAGTAATAATTAAAAAAAAAATCATGATCATGAGCAAAATAACTCTTTATCGGTTTAACCATCATGCAGCGTGACTGAAATGTGAGTGAACTTTAATTGACTAGAACTAGACTAAAATTCCCAGACATTTAGTCAACTAAAACATGCCGGGTTAAAATGAACACTATTGTGCAGAAGATCTGAGAGAGAGATGAAAACATATCTCTTTATTGTGAAGTAGTGGAGTGTGTGTGTGTGTGTGTGCGCGCATGTGTGAGTGTGAGTGTGCGAGTTATTGAGTGTGTGTGTGCGTGTGTGTGCATGTGTGAGTGTGCGAGTGTGTGTGAGTTAGTGAGTGCATGTGTGTGTGTGTGTGTGTGTGTGAGTGCGAGTGCGAGAGTGTGTGTGAGTGCGAGTGTGTGAGTGAGTGTGTGTGAGTGTGTGTGTGTGAGTGCGAGTGCGAGAGTGTGTGTGAGTGTGAGTGTGTGTATGTGCGCGTGTGTGCGTGTGAGTGAGTTAGTGTGTGTGTGCGCGTATGTGTGAGTGTGAGTGTGCGAGTGAGTGTGTGTGTGCATGTGTGAGTGTGCGAGTGTGTGTGAGTTAGTGAGTGCATGTGTGTGTGTGTGTGTGTGTGTGAGTGTGTGTGTGTGAGTGAGTGTGAGTGCGAGTGCGAGTGTGTGAGTGAGTGTGTGTGAGTGTGTGTGTGAGTGCGAGTGCGAGAGTGTGTGTGAGTGTGAGTGTGTGTGTGTGCGCGTGTGTGCGTGTGTGTGTGTGTGTGTGTGTATGTGCATGTGCGCGTGCGTGTGTGGATGTGTGTGCGCACGCGTGTGTGTGTGTGTGTGAGTGTGAGTGTGAGTGTGTGTGTGTGTGTGTGTGTGTGAGTGTGTGTGTGTGTGTGTGTGTGTGTGTGTGTGTGTGTGTGTGTGTGTGTGTGAGTGTGTGTGTGAGTGTGTGTGTGTGTGTGTGTGTGTGTGTGTGTGTGTGTGTGTGTGTGTGTGTGTGTGTGTGAGTGTGTGTGTGTGTGTGTGTGTGTGTGTGTGAGTGTGTGTGTGTGTGTGTGTGTGTGTGTGTGAGTGTGTGTGTGAGTGTGTGTGTGTGTGTGTGTGTGTGTGTGAGTGTGTGAGTGTGAGTGTGTGTGTGTGTGTGTGTGTGTGTGAGTGTGTGTGTGTGTGTGTGTGTGTGTGTGTGTGTGTGTGTTCACCTGGTGCAGGGCCGTCAGTCCGTCTTCGTTACACAGATCAGGACTCAAGCTGTTCTTCAGTAGATATCGCACTGTGAGGAAACACACAGAGACAAAGACATTCATTCACATCTCTTCATATTAATATTCACATCAATCACTGACACTCCGTCTGTGTGTTAAACCCTAGTGAGCTGACTATCTAGACAACCTCACTAGGCATCACAGGTGTGTTTGTGTGAGAAATTCTGACTCAATCAGTTTCAAAATCAACCGAGAAACATTTTTCAGTGAATAATGAGAAGCTCTGAACGATGCAGCACGTCAAGACTTTATTAATACTGAAGTATTTTATACCTTCAACACTTCACCTTCGAACTGTCAACCGCTCAAACACAAACATAATTACTAACAAGAGCTAATTATGAAGTGCTTGATGCACAAACACAAGGATATGATGATCAGAATCTGTAATGAGAGTTAAATGTGTCAGAATGCAATTAAACACTGACTTCAGATGATTATTAAAATGAGCTCTTCATCTGTAGCTCGGCAGACAAACATCTGAACGTCCTCAGAATGAACATCATATTCATACACTGCCATCATGCTCTATATTTACCAGTCATATTTGTTTTCGCTATATTAAAACATAAATTAAAAGATAAAATATTATATCTAAAATAATATAAAAATACATATTTAATATAATATATTAAATATTCTATATATTAAAATATAAATAAATAAATAATATTCACCCCAATGACCAGAAAAGCACAGGAACACGTGAATAATTACTGAAAACTGTTTATTAAACATCAAATATCTTCTGATTGGCTGAGACTGTGTGACATCACTCATGAATGTTACATTAAAAATTAATTTTATATTATTACACATGAATGTTACATTATATTACATGAATGTTACATTAAAAATAAATTATATATTATTATAAACATTACATTTATCAATATTCAATTACAAATATGACCATAGAACAGATATTATCCAAATAACAGAAAGTGTCTTGAAACACTTACAAATGTATTTCAATATTTCTAAATATTTCAATTATTGTTAATTTAGTCCATGAATGCTGATAATCTAGTGTTATTTTAGTATCATTGAGATATTATAGTTTTTGTTCATATTTTGAATTAGATTTTACTTTTATATTTTCGCTTCATTTTTATATTTTATGTTTTTACTTTAATTTTGGTTAAAGTTTTAGTCATTTTTATTATTATTATTATTATTATTTATTATTATATAATTATTATTATTTATTTAAACTATATACAGTATGTCCATATTTATTTATTTATTATTATTTATTTTTATTATATTATTTATTTATTTTTTAAATTTTAGTTTTGTTTATTCTTTAGTACTAAATTTTAAGTTAAACAATGAAAATGAAAAAATATATTCTTTTAACTAGCCAAAATAAAAGTTTGTTTTTATTTTTATTATTAAATTATTTAATTTAGTTATAATGTTTATTTTACTTCAAGTAACAAACATGTTTGTATGGTTTTAGTGTTATATAATGATAATAACCCTGCGCTAATCACATGAAGATAACATGCTGAAAGCATCTCACACACACACAGGCTCATAATGGTGTGTGTGTGTGTGTGGTGTGTGTGTGTGTGTGTGTGCGAGTGTTGTGTGTGAGTTGACACAGTGTGTGAGTGTGTGTGAGACGAGTGACATGTGTGTGTGTGAGTGACAGAGTGAGTGACAGAGTGAGAGTGAGTGAGTGAGTGTGTGTGTGACCCTGTCAGTGTGTGTGAGTGTGAGTGAGTGTGAGTGTGTGTGAGTGTGTGAGTGAGTGTCTGTGAGTGCGAGTGTGCAAGAGAGTGTGAGAGTGTGAGTGTGTGAGTGTGTGTGTGAGTGTGTGTGTGTGTGCGAGTGTGAGTGTGCTGAAGTGCACTCGTCTGTGTGTCAGTCCTGTGTAATCATGCCTGAAGTGCACTCGTCTTTTCATCTCCTTTAATCTGCCTCTCAAACACACACTTACTATTAACAGACGGCTATATTTGACACCAACAGACAAGAGAAGCTGATTGAACAAGAAACAAGGACAGAGAGAGAGAGAGAGAGAGAGAGAGAGAGAGAGAGAGAGAGAGAGAGAGAGAGAGAGAGAGAGAGAGAGAGAGAGAGAGAGAGTTTTCATATCAGACGCTAGCAGTTTATGCGTTTCATTTCTCACAGCAGAGGAAGTGAAGATGCTGTATAATAAAACAGATGCTTTAGATTGAGCCGTGTTTACAGTCTCTCTCACACACACACACACACACACACTCTCTCTCTCACACACACACACACACACACACACACACACACACACACACACACACACACACACACACACACACACACACACACTCTCTCTCTCACACACACACACACACACACACACACACTCTCACTCACACACACAGACACTCTCACACCAACACACACACACACACACACACCTCACACACTCACACTCACATCTCCTCACACACACACACACACACACACACACACTCTCTCTCTCACACACACACACACACACACACTCTCTCTCACACACACACACACACACACACACTCTCTCTCTCTCACACACACACACACACACACACACAGACACACACACACACACTCTCCACACACAACACACACACACACACACACACACTCTCTCACACACACACCACACACACACCTCACACACCTCTCTCATACCCACACACCTCACACACACACACACACTCTCTCTCTCACACACACACACACACACACACACACACACACACACACACACACACTCTCTCTCTCACACACACACACACACACACACACACAGACTCGTGCTGGTTCTCCTCCCACAGAAGACGAGGAGAAAGATCCTCTTGGTGCGGCGGCTGCATTCCTGCGCAGGGAGGAGACACAGACTCAGACTCTTCCAGAAGATAAACCCTCTCCAGTAAACACACAGAGCGGAAGCAGAGAGCCGCACCCTTATCTTATCAGCGCCGCTCGTGAGGATGAGGAGGAGGATGAAGAGGGTTTGTGTCAGGACCTCTGGTGGGCTTTAATGACTGACACATTCACACAATACACAGACGCATGCACTCATTATTTCCAGCATCTCATCAGCAGATAATTACAGTAATCTCTGCAGGACCAGCACAAACACTCAGAGACTCAATAAGCTGTTAGCACAAGCTGATATGATTTTCTGTGTTCACACGCGTCACTGATCAGAGTTTAACCAACACAACAACCGAGCCTCTCAGTCAAGGTTTGGAAAAGTATGGAATTTGATTTAAATATTTTCCAGGTCTGGAAAAGCATGGAAAAAAGAAAGCAGAGTATGGAAAAATATTTCCATATTTCCTAGTTTTTTTTCTTTTTATAATAGAAAAATCATAATTTAATGAAAATAAATGTGACGTACAAGAAGTGAGGTTTCATGGCAGCTGTTTAGTGATGGTCAAATATGACTAAATTAATTCAAGGTGCACTTTTGCACTTTTTCAAATGCAGGTTATAAGCATTTTGGGTTTCTTCACACTATATTCTTAGCACCGTATTACATAACATCAAGGACTTAAGGCAAGACTCGAGGCAAAAATAAAAAATTATTTTATGTGCACAAGAAAAATTAGACATTAGGCCTTGATAATAGAGGTACTACCGTAAGAAAAGCAATATTTTGAGCCGGTAGATCTCTGATAATTCATGTGCATCCATTCTATTGTTTTATTCATAGTAAGATGCAGTGATGCACAGAGGAAAAATAGGTTATATAAAACTAGAAATTGTAATGCATAAGCATGCAAAACATTTCCATTCAACGTGAATAGTTTCTTGAAGGCACAAAAAAGTCTGTCTTTATTTTATATTTATTTATTATTTTTTATTTTAGGGACTCTGTATGTTGTCACTTCGAGAAAATCAATGAAATAAAAATATTTACAGGTGACTGTACTATATACCAAATAGAAGGCTGAAAATAATGCTCTATTAACCATAAATATGGTGTGAAAATCTACCGAGAGGTTTGGACAATTTGAGTCTGGAAAATTATGGAATTTGGAAATGAATATTGAATGGAATGGAAATATTGAAAATGTGTCGGAACCCTGCTCAGTGTTTATTTACACTTTTTATAATACACATACAATAATACAATAATGTACTGTATCTGATCTAAACCAGGCTTTTACAGAACTGTGCTTTGAGAGATAATGAAAATCTAATAATGAAATAAATCATAAAAATGCTAAAAAAAATAAAATATTTAGTATATATTTTTTTAAATGTACTGAATATATTTTTAGTGCTTTCAAATGATTAAATCGCATCCAAAATAAAAGTTTTTGTTTACATAATATATGTTTGTGTGCTGTTTATATTTATTATGCATATATAAATACACACACATGCATGTATATAACTAAAAAATAATATAAAAACTATATAAAATATATAACTAAAAAATAAAAAATCTTGTTTAGCCTTTGAATTAAGATGATTTTTCTTACCCCATTGGCTGATATTTTTTGCTTGTTTTAAGCAAAAACTAAGAAAATTGATAATTTTTTCAGAAAACAAGATATAATATTTTAAGTCATATTAATTGCATCTTGATTCAAGATTTGTTTTAGATATTTATACTAAAAAACAAGACAAAAATACATTTTTTTGCATCATTTTTTGCAGTGAATGTGCTGTTCTTCCTCAGTATTTCCAGCTCAAATATCTAAACATCTTTAAATCAAGATGAGTTTACATATTATTTTCATTATATGAAAATGAAGTGAGTTTATGTTTAAAACAAGAGCAAATATCTGCCAATAGCGTCAGAAAAATAAACATAATTGGTAACACTTTACAATAAGGTTCATTAGTTAACATGAACTAAGAATGAACAATACTTGTACAGTATTTATTAATCTTAATGTTAATTTCAGCATTAACTAATGCATTATTAAAATCACAAGTTGTGTGATTAGTTAATGCACTGTGAACTAACATGAATAAACAACAAACAACTGTATTTTGATTAGCAAAGATTAATAAATAGTGTAATAAATGCATTGTTTGTTCATGTTATTTAATACATTAACTAATGTTAACAAATGACACATTATTGTAGTGTTAACATATAATTCAAAAGGAAAACAAGCTGATTTTTTTGTCTCCACTAACAGATATTCGTTCTAGTTTTAAGCTTGAACACTTCTTCTCTCATTGTGCATCTCCAGTAAATGCATCTTGATTTATGAATGTTTAGATATTTGTACTGGGGTAAACATGTGATCTGTAAGAAATCAGCTTTAACAGACATCAGTGTAAACAGCATTCATTCATCTAAATAAATACGTTTCTGGAGTGATTGTAAGAGCCTCTTCTATTAACCACACACTCAAGTCATCTCTTTACAGCGTGAAGCGCCTCTGTGTCAGTAAATAAACCGATTAGAGGAGTAAACATCCCTCCGTCACAGAGAGTCTGTGTGTTTCTGGTTCGAATACCAGTTTTTGAGCTTCGAAGCGTCGGTAGTAATCAATACTGAATATTCAAAGCTTCGAACTGAACATATTCTTCTCTCTAATAAATGGCAGGAATCTCTGTATGTTTGCATTTTTATTATGTCGAGAACGTTCATCAATGACTTCACGCGTGGCGGGTGTGTTGCTGCCAAGGGAGTGCATTGTCGCATTTTGGTGCAATCTGGACACGTTCAGAATTAATAAACTTTTAATAAACTACAGAACAGCGTGAGCCGGAAGCGTGCAGGGCTTATATATGCTCCGAGAACGGACACTGCACTAGTGATACAAAACACACAGGTCTGTTAACAGCAATACTTTTAATAAGGTACCCTAACTTTTTTCTAACAAACAAATCACTCCCAAATCAGAAATTAGCAGCACAGTAATTACCGACACTGTAGGCTATTTTTTTTATTTAATAGGGACCATGCATATTCATGAACATTGTTGTATAAAAATACACCATGTAAATATGCCAGAATTAGTAACAATAACTACTTTTCATCCGCAGTCCCTAGGCAGGTAACATAAAACTAACATAAGGACAGCCAACAATAATACAACATTCATTCACTATAAATGAGAAGGTACACATAATGGTGACCAGTAATGGGAATAACGGCGTTATAAATAAACGGCGTTATTGTTTTCAGTAACGAGTAATCAAACTAATTACTGTTTCCCCCGTTACAACGCCGTTACCGTTACTGACAGTAAAATGCGGCGTTACTATAATTTATTATAATGTTATCATTTTATTTTTCAGTTCAATTGAATGGATGCGCAGTGTAGCTGTATTTGACGTACCGTAAACTCTAGCGTGAAGCGCACGACTCACCATAGCTGTGTCTCACACACACACACACACACACACACAGATACAGAGATGCAGAATTGACGCGCTACATGTAAACGATATTCTTTGTTGTGTTTTCGTGTCAAAATAACGGAGTTTCTTTGGAATTCTTCAGCTTTTAAGAACTGCCGGGTTCTCCGTTAGTGGGCGGAGCTAATGCGCAAACGACAATCTCATTGGCCGGCGCTCACCTATTATCATCCCTGTTTTGATTTCAGCAAATCAATTCGAGTGAACCCATACAACCTGATTAATATTCATGAACCCAGCAGCTCATTAATCCTTAGTGCGTTTTATATTGTTATTAGTGGTATAATTCGTAGTAGTTTTGTTATCTTATCAATTTTTTTCCCCCTTTTTTTATAGAAACACTAAATGACAAACAATATCTTAAGCACCAGTCCTAAGTTCAGTCAACATGACAAATATGAATTCATACTTGGTTATTCTAATTACTAAAGTTCTATCATCATATAATGCTAAATTATCATAATATCATATTATAATGCCTGACTAACTGATGCTAAGTGTCAGTAGATAAATAGTGTCGATTAATGTACAATGTTTTATAATAATAATTTATTATATTTAGTGTCCATTTCATTAATTTAACATATTTAATATTGGGGCATCCAAGTTATTTGACATTTGATTTTTTTTTTTTAAAGTAACGCAATAGTTACTTTCCCTGGTAATTAGTTACTTTTATAATGATGTAACTCAGTTACTATTTGTGAGAAGTAACTAGTAACTATAACTAATTACTTTTTTAAAGTAACGTGCCCAACACTGATGGTGACATATACATTGACAACAAACAACAAAACAAAACAAAAATACATGATGGAGAAGACATTGTTCATCCACCTCTATACTGCATTCAATTTTAACAATGAAAGTGTATGAATCATAAATGTGTGACGTGTGTGTGCGCGCGCTCTGGCTCGTCGGCGTCAACGCTTGACGGAGGGCGTGTCTGAAGCGTGGTGCTGACGCGCCGTCATAGTTACAACAACCAATCACATACTTCTCTGGTGTTGCATGAACGGGATTGGGTATTTGCATGAGGCGATCTGATTGGCTGACGCCTCCGTTGGCGCTTGAAAAGTTGCGTCAGCACCACGCTTCAGACACGCCCTCCGTCAAGCGTTGACACCGACGAGCCAGAGCGCGCGCACACACACGTCACACACCGGATGTGTGTGTGCACTCAGATCACTTGGACATGGTTGTGTACAAGAGGTAAAAAACGATATAAATACTGTTCGTTTTCTCACACAAACCGCTCGTTTCGTGTCTTAGGCCATCAATGTGTAGTTACGATGGGGAATTGTTTAATTTGGATTTCTCTGTGCATGTTCTTTTTCCCTCTTATAGAGACAGTGACCTATACCTGCCATTATATGACTGACAGACTAGAACGGTTTGACTTAAAAACATCAAAATTGGATCTACTGAAGAAAAAAAGACACCTACATCTTGGATGCCCTTGGGGTAAGCTGATAGATACCACATTTTAATTTCAAAGTGAACTATCCCTTTAAGAGTTGATTTAAATAAAGACAATGAAGAGGCCTGCCTAATGGGCAGAGGCAAATCATTCCATAATTTAGGAGCTGGCACAGCAAACGCACAATCCCATCTGAACTTACTGTGTCTTTGGCACATTCAGGAACAGCTGATCAGCTGACCTGAGAGAACGGGTGGGCGTGTAAGGGTGTAGCAGCTCAGAAATGTAAGGTGGGGCAAGCCCATTTAGGGATTTAAAAACAAATAGAAGAATTTTAAATTTAATCCTAACATGTACAGGCAGCCAGTGAAGTGAAGCCAAAATGGGGGAAATGTGCTCATATTTACGTGTTCCAGCAGCATTTTGCACCATCTGCAAACGAGCAATAGAAGACCCAGTACAGTGCATTACAGTAATCGAGCCGAGTGGTTAACAAAGGCATGGATCACGGTCTCAAAGTGTTGGCTTGAAAGAGAAGGCTTTATTTTGGCCATCTGCCTCAATTGGAAAAAACTTGATTTAACTACTGCCCTGATCTGACTGTCGAGCTTAAGATCAGAGTCAAAATGGGTCGGAAGATCAGAGTCTTCGGCATTTTTGTCTTCTCTTCCAGACGAACTGAATCATGACTTTCATGACGTTCACTCATGGGTGATTCATATTCAAGCATGAATGAGAACCGTTTCGCGGGGGTGCCAGGGGTAAAAAACAATTGACAATCGAAAATTCAAAATCGAAAATCGAATGCCAACCCACCGAACGAATATTCGAATAATCGAATATTCTGGTCCAGCCCTAGTTTCTGGAGCTTCACTTATCATTGATGAAGCTGTAAATCTGTCCTGTGAGACACCACTGAAGATCTAGTGCACTACAGAGTGACCATCAGAGCGTGTCTCATACTCACAACGCCTGCCACTATCAAATATTCATCCAGTGAAAGCATAATGAAATATTAAAGAAATGAAAGCAGCAGTGATGAGAGCAGATGTTCTCAGGAATCACAGAAGATCCAGCTTTGATTCAAGCATTGATTCATGAGAACAGTTCAGATCACAGATGAGTGTAAACAACACAATTCAGAATTATATGAATTATCATACTAGTTTGTTTTAACTCAATTTGCTATATACTGTGAGTTATTCATCTGAGAGTAATCTTATAGTTTTAGTGTCCTAAAGCAGAAATACTCAAACCAAATGAAGTATTTATCAAAACTAACCATATAAACCATCTTTAAAATATGTATTATAGAACTATAAAAGCCATTTTAAATACATAATATCATAGACCAACAAACCATTTTTTTAAATAAATAATATTACAGACTAACATGAATAATTTTTTTAAATATATATTACAAACCAATATTAACCATTTTTTAAATATTATATATTA
>CM049853.1:1005595-1023095 GCA_027422415.1 Schizothorax lantsangensis | reverse complement strand
ACACACACTCTCACACACACACTCTCACACACACTCTCTCACACACACACTCTCACACACACACACACTCTCACACACACACACTCTCACACACACACTCTCACACACACACACTCTCACACACACACTCTCACACACACACTCTCACACACACACACTCTCACACACACACACTCTCACACACACACTCTCTCACACACACACACTCTCTCACACACACACACTCTCTCACACACACACACTCTCTCACACACACACACTCTCTCACACACACACACTCTCTCACACACACACACTCTCTCACACACACACACACTCTCACACACACACTCTCACACACACACACTCTCACACACACACACACACACTCTCACACACACACACTCTCACACACACACTCTCTCACACACACACACTCTCTCACACACACACACTCTCTCACACACACACTCTCACACACACACTCTCACACACACACACTCTCTCACACACACACTCTCTCACACACACACACACACACACACACTCTCACACACACACACACACACACACACTTAAATGATATGTTGGAGAAACACTGCTTCTGCCGCAGGGTGAGTGTGTTTGTTTCTTCTCTTTCTCACGGCGGTCTATAAAAATAAAGCTGCGTCTGATCTCAGTGAGGAGTGTTTCACACACACACACACACACACACACACACACACACACACGCCTCGCTCCTCTTTATCCATGCATGCAGACGAACCGAACCCGGAGCGCCGGATCAGCTCATCACCGACAGCAATGAACTACAGCTGCAGATGAGACCGGATCACACACACACACACACACACACACACACACACACACACACACACAATCAAACAAACACACACAATCAAACACATACACACTCACTCGTGTACACACACACACACACACACACACTCACTAGAGCAACTCAACAGCAGCAATGAAAAGCTCCCAATCAATAACTCAGGTTTAATTATGTTGAATAACAGATCAATAATAACATCACTTTGACTTATTACTGTACACCTTTGTTTGGAGACGTCTCAGGATTTCCCTCAGACTGCTGTCATGAGCGGGTTATTACAGTTTACTACAACTAAAACAACAAATATTAACATTTTAGTTCTTACAAATTAAATAAACATTAACTGAAATAAAATCTTTAAAAAAAACATTTTTTATTTAATTTAGTGCCAAATGCCAATTGCCATTTCTCATTTTAATTTAGATTAACACACTAAAATAACTATATTTACTTTAAAAAGTACTAAAATAACTAAAACTGATATTAAAATAAATATAAAAGACATTTAAAAAAAAAAACTAAAAATGACAAAAACAAAATTACTAAAATAACTAAACTGGAAAATATAAAATAAAAAATGATGCAAAATATAAATAAAAACTATAATAGAATCTTGATTATATTAAAATAACACTTGTCATGTGACAAATGCACACTGTTGCTTTAAGAGTCAAGTTTCTCATTGAGAGAATGATTGACAGCTGTGATGACATCACATGCATACTGCATTTATTTGCATAATTAACAGTGATTGGTCTGTTGTTTCCTGCATCTGTTGAATCATCTCTAGGTGTATTTACGCTGGCGGGGCAGAATTATGTTTTGATTCTTACAGACACATCTTCACCAAAGACTCGTCATCATCATCATCATCATTATTCTCTGTCTGACAGCTGATCTGTTACACGTCCATTTACCACGGTATCTCTGAGGTCACGACCTGCTTTACCTGAGCTTAATGTGATTAGTAAACCTGAGATGATGACAGCCTAACGAGTGTGACTTGATCTGCTCAATAATTAATTACTATTATCGTATTTACATATAACATCATAACATCCATTCAAAACAAACAAAAATATTTTTTTGAAAAACAAAAATATATATATTTTTTAATTATTTGAAGAGTCCAGTGAAAGAGGAGAGTTCATGCTGTACATGTCACTATTTTAAGGAGGCTATTGATCCAATATGTGACCCTGCACCACAAAATCAGTCATAAGGGTCTGAAATTGAGATTTATACATCATCAATAAATCAGCTTTCCATTGATGTATGGTTTGTTATGATAGGACAATATTTGAAAATCTGGAATCTGAGGGTGCAAAAAAATCTAAATATTGAGAAAATCACCTTTAAAGTTGTTCAAATGAAGTTCTTAGCAATGCATATTACTAATCAAAAATGAAGTTTATGGTAGGAAATTTACTAAATATCTTCATGGAACATGATCTTAATATCCTAATGATTTTTAGCATAAAAGAAAAATGTATAATTTTGACTCATACAATGTATTGTTGTCTATTGCTACAAATATACCTGTGTTACTGATGACTGCTTTTGTGCTTCAGGGACACATATGATTTTCCACACGTGTGCGGTGTATTTATTGTCTTCTTTGCAGCTGCAAGACCAGCAAACAACATTCTCTTTTGTATTGAGCTCATATAGAAACCAGAATCATCATTAAGAAGACATACACTTGGGCAGAAACAGCAACTATTAGTTGCTCAGCAGCTTTGCTTCATCCAGCAAACTAATGCGAGCAGCTCCGGATAAACCTGCGCATAAAGCTCTGCCATCTGTCATAATGACTCCATAACTCTTAATCAATACATCACTGAACGGGTTAGTCCGGGCAACAACAGCTCCATCAAGCAGAGCATAATCGTGCAGAGATTACACCGCAGTGATAATCTGACCCGATTAAAGCCCAGCAAATACAGCCTCAACTGCAGTCGCATGCATTCAATACTATACAGATATGACCCTGCAGCACAAAAGCAGTCATCAGTAACACAGGTATATTTGTAGCAATAGACAATAATACATTGTATGGGTCAAAATTATACATTTTTCTTTTATGCCAAAAATCATTAGGATATTAAGATCATGTTCCATGAAGATATTTGTAGATTTCCTACCATAAATGTAATTTCTGATTAGTAATATGCATTGCTAAGAACTTCATTTGAACAACTTTAAAGGTGATTTTCTCAATATTTAGATTTTTTTGCACCCTCAGATTCCAGATTTACAAATATTGTCCTATCATAACAAACCATACATCAATGGAAAGCTATTTATTCAGCTTTCAGATGATGTATACATCTCAATTTCACAAAATTGACCCTTATGACTGCTTTTGTGCTCCAGGGTCACATTTTATTTCTATGCACATTTAAAACAACTGCCGTTGACCAAAGTGCTTTCCAGCATCATTACATACAGCCACACAAACTAAATTAAACATTAAAATGTAAAACCTGATCACTCTAATCAATCAATTCTAAAAGCTCTACTAAAAAGGTATGATTTCAATCTAGATCCACAGATGGGGAAGATTTAATATGCATTGGAAGACGGTTCCATAATCCAAAAAAAAAAAAAGCCCTTTGATAAGGAATATTTGATAAGCCCGTATTTTGATAAGGAATCAAAAGGTCAACAATATATTTTGGGGCAATGCTTTAAAAACCATCAACAAAACCTTATATTCAATTCTAAATTTTACAGGCAACCAGTGTAAAGAAAGCAAGACTGGGGTAATTCTTCTTCTTTGTGTGAGTCACAAGTCTGGCAGCAGCATTTTGTACTAATTGAAGACGAGATAAATGACCCTGTGAAATACCTATATATACAGAATTACAGTAATCGATGCGTGATGATACAAAGGCATGAATAATAGTCTCCAGGTCCTTAAAAGAGAGAATTGATTTCAGTTTAGAGTTGATAAAACACAGCCTTCACAACACTAGTAACCTGCTGTTCATCTAAAACTAAAGCTGAATCCATTATAACACGTTGGAAGCAGAAGAAGGTCCAAAAACAACACACTCGGTCTTATTAGTATTAAAGGGACAGTACACCCAAAAATGAAAATTCTGTCAAAGGAAGCTATTTTGAAGTAAGTTTGTAATCAGGCTGTTTTGGGGCACCATTGACTTCCATAGTAGTGGAAGTCAATGGTGCCCCAGAACTGCTCTGTTTCCCTCATTCTTCAGAATATCTTCCTTTGTGTTCAGCAGAACAAAGACATTCATACAGGTTTGGATCTACTTGAGGGTGAGTGAATGATGACAGAATTTTCATTTTTGGGTGAACTATCCCTTTAAGATAAGCTCAATCTTCCAAGCTCAATCTTGCTAAGACAGAACTGCTCGTGTTCTCCGCCAACCCATCACTTCACCACAACTTCTCTATACAGCTGGGTTCGTCAACCATAACTCCTTCCAGGACAGCCAGGAACCTTGGAGTTGTGATCAATGATCAGTTAAGCTTCACAGACCATATTGCTACAACGGCCCGGTCCTGCAGATTTGCCTTATACAACATTAGGAAGATTAGACCCTTCCTGTCAGAGCAAGCCGCACAACTCCTCGTCCAAGCTCTTGTTCTCTCCAGACTGGACTATTGTAATGCTCTCTTGGCGGGCCTTCCCGCATGTACTATCAAGCCTCTGCAACTGATCCAGAATGCAGCAGCCAGAGTGGTCTTTAATGAGCCGAAAAAAGCTCACGTTACCCCTCTCTTCATCAGGTTACACTGGCTACCAATAGCCGCTCGCATCAAATTCAAGGTACTGATGTTTGCCTACAAGACCACAACTGGCACTGCACCAATATACCTAAACTTGCTAGTTCAAACTTATGCGCCCTCCAGAAGCTTGCGTTCTGCAAGTGAACGACGTCTTGTGGTGCCATCCCAAAGAGGTACCAAATCACTCTCACGGACCTTTTCCTGGACTGTGTCCAGCTGGTGGAATGACCTCCCGATCTCAATTCCAACAGCTGAGTCTTTAGCCATTTTCAAAAAACATCTAAAGACACATCTTTTTCGCCAGCACCTGACTAACTAATACTAACACTTACCTATTCTATTTAATAAAAACATCCTAGCTACGTGTACTGTGCTAGACTAACTGAGACTTGTCATGGCACTTGTATGTTGCTCTCTCGATGGTCTGATTGCTTCTATTGTTCTCCTCATTTGTACGTCGCTTTGGATAAAAGCGTCTGCTAAATGATTAAATGTAAATGTTAAGATGAAGAAAACTGCTTGCCAACCAGGCTCTTATCTCTCCTAAACACTGAGTCCATCAAAGGATAGAGAGCCGTTTGGAGATCTTCTCCTGAGAACCGCAGGCTATTCCCATCATTCGGCTGCAGACGGCGTTCCCAGGCTTTCAGAACGACATCCGACGCTCATTTGACTGCTGCTTTCAGCCCATTATCTCAAGAACTCGCTCTCCACCACACAGCAATTTCAGCGTTCTGGATGGGTTTCAATATTTACACAGCAATCCGGGCGACGGCGCTGTTTTTAACGGCTTGTTAAATGACGTGGGAAAGCAGATTTTACACCACACTGCTGGCAGATGCATAAACACATTTATAAGGTCTGTTTCATTCATTATTCTGCAGAAGCAAAGCGCTGGTTCGTGGATTAAAAACACCATCAGAGGGTTGATCGTGAACTTCAAAAGATGAGAAAGATCTCAATCATCACATTGCATCTGGTTCCATTTACTAATATAATAATCAATAATTATAATGATGTTTGTGGGTCAAACTGGCCCTAGCTTTAATACAATTCACAAAAAAAAAAAAAAAAATTAGCTATTTTTTATAAATTTTTTATTTATATTTTTAGTAAAAAAAATAAAAAATATATATATATTTTTTTTTTATTTATTTATTTTTTTACAAAAAATATAAATAAAAAAATTATAAAAAATAGCTAATTTTTTTTTTTTTTTTTGTGAATTGTATAATATATATATTTGTAGAATATATAATAAATAAAATAAATAATTTTAAATATTTTTTCACAAGCTGTGAGTATATAGCAATGACAATTTTTAAATGCTATTTTACATTTATGGTTTTAAAAATCTCAATGTTTATGTTTTTGGATCTTTACTATCTCTAATTAGGCTTATTATTTAGTATTTTAGGCTCATTTTGCCGAAAGACCGTCGCATCACAGATCAGATTTAATTTATCTGATTTGATAAATGATGACGATGACGGAAGATTTAGTTTCAGAATGAAATGCAAAAAAGCACCTGTTTGGCAATATTTTGGATGTTGAAAAGCCTGTTGACTTTTGCCGTTTATTAGGTGATTTTGGAAGTTTTTTTTAAACATTTGTTTCTTATTTATTTGGTTCCACACTGTTTAATAATTTTTCGTTCTGTATACCAATTTAAACTTTGTGTAGCCTTCGTAATTTGTTATTTTATATTAGGCATATAGCATACAATACAATACAAATGTTATTTCTATAGCACATTTAAAACAAGTGCCGTTGACCAAAGTGCTTTCCAGCATCATTACACACAGCCACACAAACAAAATTCAACATTAATTCAAATTAAAATGTAAAACCTGGGGTCCGTTCTTCGTACGTCGCTCAATACATCTGAGATGATGTGAAAGATGCCAGATCTTCTAATCCTGATCACTGAGCTCTGGCTAATTTGGTTCTTCAAATGAATTTGCGTATTAGATTAAAACAGGAGTTCCCAACCGGGGGGGTCGCGGCCCACTAGGGGGCCTCAATGATCCTCCAGGAGGGCCGCGAGATTGCTTAAAATTAATTTAAATATTATCCTATAATGGTTTAATTTCATTATTAATCTGTTAAATTAAAATGATCAAAGCACAGCCTCTCTCGTGTGATTGATTGATTGCTTCGGACTCGGCGCAGCAAGCCGATGCACGCAAACTACATCTCTGGGCTGTATGAAGCAAACCGTCGCGCTAATGTAAAGGTAAAGACGATTAGAGTCATAATAACGAACTTGCGCGTGCCTAATGTAGACTATGACACTCCTGTGTATCAGAGTCGTAGGCATGCATTATATGATTCACAAACTGCGCGCTCTCGGGGCTCTGATCCCTTTGTGTGAAATTTCAATATTTGCATAGTTGTCTAAATTAATATCCTGTGCGTGTTTTATAATGGATTCTCACCCATAGAGGAGGATCTTGAGAGGCTTGTTATAGACACGAAAGCATCAGACGCGCTCTGTTCACTGATCCCGTCTTCAGATCGATGTGTTTCAACAGATTTAACATTTATTTGCTGTATTTTTCATTTGTAAGTTTATTTTTTTTAATGGATACAAACAGTATATTTTCAGTCAGTTCAGTTCAATGGGACAGGTGTAGTGCGTGGTCTTTTGGCATCTCCCTGTTGTCCTGTATGGTATGGTAGGTTTATATTATTTTATATAGGTTTATAGCATTTATATTATTTTAAAAAGTTAGAATTGAGCAGAGGGTTTCCTTTTAAGTTATGAAGTATAGCTTTAATTTAAAGTTTGTTTGAATTTTTTATTTTTTTATTTTTTATGACATGCAGTAGAAGAATAATAAGGCAAAACAAGTGTTTTGGTTAATAAAAGTTTAAAAATAAACACTTTTCTCTCTGCTGCAGAAGTACAGTATAAGAGGAAATGTCAGGGGGGCTCGAAACCACGATCAGCAGTGCAGTGATTGGCTGACGGCACGACAGCAACGTAATGACATCATATCATTAAAAAAGACACCTGACGGAAAAGTTGACAAATTTCTGGACCTTTATAAGAAAACAGCCAAGCGAACAAAACTAAATATATAGATATAAATAGATAAATGAGATGTAAATAGATTAATGAAATGTGCACTGTTTTTAATTTATTTGTTGTTGTTTTTTACATGATTCCCAATTATTTCTATTTATTTATGACTTCTAGTATTTGTACAGGCTTTACATGTCGTAATTAGCAATTAATTTAATTTTATCTTTGAAGCAGATTTGTTACTTGACAGCATTAATTAAAGTTTCTTAGAGTTATCTGCATCTGCTCCATCAAGCCCCTCCCATAATATCTGTCATAACTCAAATTAATGCACGGCTCAGATAACTATATAGCATGTGTGTAAGACTCCAATACAGTTATAAAGTTATTATTTCATCACTAATAAATATTTCAGTGAGTAAAACTGGTTGTGTCTATAGTATTATAGACTACACAACATTGTCATATTATTTTCAAATTAATTTTTAAATGATTATTATTTTAAATGATTGTCCCTGGACCAGTAGGGTACTCTTGTAATAAAGTAGCGGTGGCTGGGGCAGATATTAAGTATCAATTCTGCTTAAAAAGATACAATCTAATCCTGTTTACATGAAACAAGCTGCTCCCGAGCAGGTTTAAGCTGACGGACCTGTTGCTATGACAACAACTCCAGGAAGCTTACAGACCTGTTGCTATGACAACAACTCCAGGAAGCTTACAGACCTGTTGCTATGACAACAACTCCAGGAAGCTTACAGACCTGTTGCTATGACAACAACTCCAGGATGAGCTTCGAAGAACCAAATGATCCAAGATCAAGCTAAATCATCAACCATCAAATCCAGCTAACTGAGTCAGCGACGTACGAAGAACAGACCCCTGGTCCCTCTAATCGACTCTAAAAGCTCTATTAAAAAGGAAGCTTACGACCTGTTCAATCTATGACTTAACAAGCATCCACAGATGAAGATTTAGGGTGAATCCCATTTCTCTGTCTTACAACAACCTTCCAGGAAGCTTACGGACCTTCCCCTTAGTTTTGCGCGTTCACGTGAGAGTAAACTCCAGGAAGCTGTACCAATTCTGGTTTTGATCGAGGGTAGGGCTAAGGGGAAGGGGTAGCTATACCCCTTAACAACTCCAGGAAGCATTACGCGAGCTTTGCTATGAAACCAAGGGGTACCCAGAACTTACACTGTTGCGCAACCGGCAACAATGTCGGCCAGATCATCCAGAGAGTCCCATTTTCGGACCTGTTGCTATGACAACAACTCCAGATTTAAAAATTACGGACAGTCTTGTTTTGTGCTCTGACACAACTCCTGGAAGCTACATATATATTTGCAACCATGTTGCTTAATTGACAACGTTTTAAAAAATCGCTAGTTTGCTAAGCTTTACATCGACCTGATTTGCTATGACAACAACTCGCAGGAAAACATCACTAATAAAACCCACGTTGCAATCGACATACACACACTTGCAGACGGCATGAGCTTGGAAGAACCAAATGTCCAAGATCAACAAATCTTGTCAACCTCAGGTGACGTTGCAGCCAGCTAGCGACGATGTACGATGACGTAACCGTAACCAAGTGGTGTCTCATTTCATAGGGGTATGTTTTCACCCCTAGCGCTTACCACTCGGTTTCGAGGGACAAGGGCTAGGGGTAAGACGAAGGGGTAGGGGAAGGTGAAGGGGTAAGCATCCACAGAGAAATGGGGAAGATTCACCCTAAATATGCATTTGAAGAGGGTGGTGTATTTTGGTGTATGGTGTATTTTTATTTTGTTTTGTTTTGTTAATAAAAGTTTGAGTTTGATGTTGTATTTTGTTGCTTGAATTGAATCTCTTCCCACTAGGGATGTAACAATATCAAAATCTCACGATATGATATTAGTGTGATATGAAGTCCACGATACAATATGTATTGCGATATTTAAAAAGAAAAAAAAAGACAAATGGAGAATTGGGAAAAAATTTAAATGTTGTACATTTTAAAGTTAAATTACTCTATTTAGTACACTTTGAGAGTTCAAAATGAACCCAACCCATGTTTTTAACTAAGAAAACTTAAATCAGTGAATTGACTTATAGCTGAACTTTAAAGTGAACTCAACTCTCTTTTTATTAGTGATATACTCTCTCAGTCTAAATTACATTCACACTGCTGTTTTAGGAAGACAAACTAATTACAATATAATAATAATAACAACAACAATGACAGCAGTAGCCATATATTGTAAAACAATTGCACTGTAAAATAATTTCATAGGTATATTATATTTGCTTTACACTACAGTAGGGAAATTAAAATACTTATTTCCTAATTTCTACACTTGAAAGAGATATTTTGAATTTGGACTCATTTAAACCTCTCGTTGTCAGCAATTAATACTGTACTTAAGCTTTTATTTTGAAGGAAACGGCAGTAGAGCTTTTATTTTGACGGAAACGGCAGTAGAGCTTTTATTTTGACGGAAACGGCAGTAGAGCTTTTATTTTGACGGAAACGGCAGTAGAGCTTTTATTTTGACGGAAACGGCAGTAGAGCTTTTATTTTGACGGAAACGGCAGTAGAGCTTTTATTTTGAAGGAAACGGCAGTAGAGCTTTTATTTTGACGGAAACGGCAGCAGAGCTTTTATTTTGACGGAAACGGCAGTAGAGCTTTTATTTTGAAGGAAACGGCAGTAGAGCTTTTATTTTGACGGAAACGGCAGTAGAGCTTTTATTTTGACGGAAACGGCAGTAGAGCTTTTATTTTGAAGGAAACGGCAGTAGAGCTTTTATTTTGACGGAAACGGCAGTAGAGCTTTTATTTTGACGGAAACGGCAGTAGAGCTTTTATTTTGACGGAAACGGCAGTAGAGCTTTTATTTTGAAGGAAACGGCAGTAGAGCTTTTATATTGACGGAAACGGCAGTAGAGCTTTTATTTTGACGGAAACGGCAGTAGAGCTTTTATTTTGAAGGAAACAGCAGTAGAGCTTTTATTTTGAAGGAAACAGCAGTAGAGCTTTTATTTTGACGGAAACAGCAGTAGAGCTTTTATTTTGACGGAAACAGCAGTAGAGCTTTTATTTTGAAGGAAAACTCCAGCTTCAGTGGAAACAGGCACAAAAACACGTCTCACTACAAATCTAGTGACACGCTGTCATCATCTGCAGCTGAAATAAAGCAGAACTGGTGGCTGTTGAGTTCTCAAACGTGTGCTAAACTCACAGAACGTGTAATAAACGCGTTCACTGCATTTATTCAGTGTGAACGGAGCCGTTCTGAGACGCGGAATCACGAGCTGATCGTCTGAATCAAGTGAAACACGCATGAAAACAGACTTAATGAAGGAATTAAGCATATTGTGCTTTCGGTTTGAGTTCATTTGACAGATACTGTGCTAAAGCATAATGACCCAAAACAAATATATCTTAAAAACTACACTATCTGCCCAGAAGACCTGTCGTTTCATATCGTCATGTAACCATAATAATATCCAGACAGTTTTGCTATTGCAATTATGGCTGGGTTTTGATACAAATTTCATGATTCGATTCAATTCTCATTCACAAGCTTGCGATTCGATTCAATATTGATTATTCTGGATACATATCAGGTACAGTACATGCCAAATTTTCTCAAGGAAAAATAATCTCTCAACTAATGCTGTAAAATATACATCAGTCAGTTGGTACTACATTATAACATTGAAGGTTAAAATTAACCGATTTGTGCTGTACAACTGCTTAAATTACACTTAATGAAGTTTTTATAATAGGCTAATTAAGTTACAATTACTTTGTTTTGTTTTTTAATATACACATTTAAATAGTATCTGTCATAAAAACTTGGACGGATTTATTCAAACATAAATAAAACATTAAAGAACAGTGAAAAATTATGAATTTTATATGGTGCATATATTTAGCAAAATGCTCCTCTCTACAGATCATTTTTCTAGCTGACTGAGTTTATGATCACCGAATATGTTTCTGAGGTAAATGTGATGTTACATGAATTGTTTACAAGCTGTTATATTGACGTATTTGCGTGGCTGAAACACCAGGATATGGATTATTAAGTTGTACTCTCTTTTAACTTGCCTTCAGATGTTTAGTCATGTTTATTTTGTGCTATAACTAGTAATAAAGCGGAGGATATGATCAGTTCCTGCCACTGAAGCACTATTAAACAGTGCCAAAACAGCATTTATTGTTTGAATACTGCAATACAATGGACATAAATTGAAATCTGAGACTTTGTTTCATATTAAAAGTACCAATGCACAATGCTTATTGCGATTTATTGGATGGAAGGTGCCCTTCAATGTTGCATCCATAACTGAAAACAGGCTAGACTAATTGATTCTTGGAATTTAAGAATCAATATCATTTAGTAAAAATGAGAATTAAAATCAAGATATCTATATTTTTTACCCAGCCCTAATTGCAATATCGCGATATTGATAATATCGTTCCATCCCCACGCATGTGTGTCCGGCCTCACCTTCATCCGGATCGTTCCTCGCCGAGGCCTCCAGCAGAGCGATGCTCGCCAAGAACGAAACCCTCCTGCGGTTCTCCAGCAGGTTCCCGTGTCCACGCCGTTTGTCAACCTTGCGCTTCTTGTTCTGCATTTCCTTCTCGTAGACGGCCCATCGCTTGAGCTGCTGCGTGCGTCGCTTCTGCGCGGCCCGGAGCCGTTCCAGACTGGGCACCTTATCCAGCTGCTGCAGCTCCGTCAGCAGCTCCAGGTGATTAGCCATGATGATGATGATGAGGGTGATGAAGGTGAATCTAGCTGGGGCTGCAGCTCCCTGCCAAACCTCCACCCTTCATCCTGAACCTGGAGGAAGACACAGATTAGGGCTGTCAATTTTTTTTTTAATTTCGAATATTCGTCAAATTTAAAATATAAATCCACATTCGAATGCATTTGAATTTTAGATGTGCGTCAGGCAGCTTTATCAGTGATGCACAAGATGCAACGGCGATGTAGTTTTCATTGCATTTTAATGCATGAATTGTAATTTTTTAGTCTATCCAGTTGAAGCCACTGGATGCAGCGCTGCTATGTTGTTCATTCAAAATATTGCGGGAAAAGAGAACGTTTGCATCAAAACTGAACCCAAGCCATTCACACACAACACATATTTATCACATTTACTATAGAGACTATCAGCGTTGCACTCGTGTCTCACACAAGAGACACATGTTTAGAAACCATGTAAAATTAATGTAAGTTCAACTTTAAAAAAACACGTCTCGAGACTTTATGGCGTTTTTCCATCTCACTGCATCATGTTTTTAAATTAAAAAAGTGCTCTTTGTGATTGGTTTTCGGTCCTTTGTATTAAACTATACTGTACATACATGATGCTGTTTTGATTCTAATTGTGTAAGCAGCTTAATTAATTATATATGGCTTTTTTAAACATTATGCACTTTTTTCAAAGATAGTCGTGTTATTTTATTACTTTGAATAAACGTGCATTAGTTATATTTTGCTCGATGCGCCCTCTTGTGGCCTCAGGAGAGAAGACAAAAGCTTTTTTCCCCCTCACTGAAATTATGCCTTTTAAATTCGAATATAATTTGAATATTGATAATATTCAAGTACAAAATTCGAATTTATTTTTTCAGCCGTTTTGACAGCCCTAACACAGATAGAGAATTATGATCTGATCCCGACAAGAACAAACACTCAAATCATACACGCGGTTTAATGCAAAACACAAAGCAGCTCATAAAACCAGATTCACTGGGTTTAATGTGTGAAACTGTGATAAATCACAGCGTAAAACCATTAACAGTTCAGTGTTTGTAATACAATGCCACTAGGTTTCTACAGTATAAAGTTCACCAGCAACTCTTTTACCACAAATAGTATTTCCTCTGCTATTTTACTGCCGTTGGCTTCATGTTTGGAGAGCAGAAGATCAGATCTACACACACACACACACACACACACACGACACACACACGACACACACACGACACACACACGACACACACACGACACACACACACACGACACACACACGACACACACACACACGACACACACGACACACACACACACACACAAGACACACACGACACGACACACACGACACACACACACACGACACACACACACACGACACACACACACACACACACGACACACACACGACACACGCACGCACACGCACACACACGCACACACACAGACACACACGACACACACACACACACAGACACACACACCACACACACACAGACACACACGACACACACACGACACACACACACACAGACACACACACACGACACACGACACACGCGACACACGCGACACACGCGACACACACACGACACACAGACACACGACACACAGACACACGACACACAGACACACGACACACAGACACACGACACACAGACACACGACACACAGACACACGACACACAGACACACGACACACAGACACACACGACACACAGACACACACGACACACAGACACACACGACACGCAGACACACACGACACGCAGACACACACGACACACAGACACACACGACACACACACACACACACACACGACACACAGACACACGACACACACACACGACACACAGACACACACGACACACAGACACACACGACACACAGACACACACGACACACAGACACACAGACACACGACACACAGACACACACACACAGACACACAGACACACAGACACACAGACACACGACACACAGACACACACGACACACAGGACACACAGACACACACGACACACAGACACACACGACACACAGACACACACGACACACAGACACACACACACATGACACACACACACACACGACACACACACACGACACACACACACGACACACACACACACACATGACACACACACACACACATGACACACACGACACACACACACACACACATGACACATGATCACAATGAGCAATGTTCTTGTTTGGTGATGTTTCCTCATATGTGAAATGTGCTCTAATATCTAAATAAATATTAATATTTATCAAAACATATCTGCATGGTGAACACAACAGGTGAACTGATGATTAATTTACTTCTGCTCTAATACGCCATGACTAAATGAAAACAGTCAGAAATCTGTATTAAAAGGATGCATTTATATGCAACACAATTAAATATACTGGGCTTAAAATACATTTTCAAAATCATTAGTAATATGATAAAATTAATTTAATATATTTATAAATATAAAAATAAGATTTCTTGAAAGAAATGAATACTCTTATCCATCAAGGACACATTAAACTGATCAAAAGTAAAGACATTTATAATGTTACAAAAGATTTCTGTTTCAAATAAATGTTGTTCTTTTGAACTTTCTATTCATCTGTGAATCCTGAAAAATAAACTTTATCAAGGTTTCCACAAAAATATTGTGCAGCACAACTGTTTTCAACATTGATAATAATCAGAAATGTTTCTTGAGCAGCAAATCAGCATATTATTATGATTTCTGAAGATCATGTGACACTGAAGACTGCAGTAATGATGCTGAAAATACAGCTTTGATCACAGAAATAAATTACAGTTTAACACATATTCACATAGAAAACAGCTATTTTAAATTTTAATATTATATCATAGTTTTTAATGCATTTTTGATCAAATAAATGCAGCCGTGATGAGCAGAAGAGACCTCTTTCCAAACAAAATAAATAAGTAAATATATATATATATATATATATATATATATATATATATATATATATATATATATATATATATATATATATATATATATATATATATATATATATATATATATATATATAAACCCCACAAACACCAACCCACAGCATCCTGCCCTCATGAACACATGCAGCTGTTTGTATGGTGGATGTTGAGCTTGTTCTATATAAATGCAGCAGCAGAGGCTCAATATAACGCATGTCTTTCTGCAGTATGTGGGGATTTACCAAAGTCATTTATCAGGCCACGGGCAGAGACCTTCTGAAGAACATGAGCTTCACACATTACTGAGCAGATGAAGACGCCACACTCAGCTCTGCTGCGGTGCAATTTTCCACTGGTGAAGTGGGCAAAGTTGCAAGACACACACACACACACACACACACACAGAACTGTCACATCCTGTCACCACCGGACGCCATCGACACATACACATACACACACACACGCACACGCACACGCACGCGCGCACACACACACACACACACACACACAAGCCTCACCATTTCCTGTGCTTATCGCCGAGACTGATCTCAAACACGCTCATCCTCCAGAGGAGAGAGCAGGTGAATCACGAGTGTGTGAGGGCCGCGTTTTCCACTTCTAGCCCTCGACACACACACACACACACACACAACACACACAACTTCCCCTCGCAGACGTCTGAACCATCACACACAGGTGACGCTCAGGACACACACTCATCACCGACTCAGCAGACGTCACTGATGTGTAAATGTGCTGATGTTCATCTGTGTTAAACTTCTGGCCACATAAGTTAAAGATTAAACATAGATAGGACTAGAGGTGTGCGATATGAATCTTCTACGATAATACTGTAATTGTTGTTTTGAATATGTGTGAGGTGACATTAGAGAGTATGGTATGCAAAAACCAAACAAAAATCACACTGTGATGTATTTTACTCTATAAAGAATAAAGGTTCTGTATTGGCATTGATGGTTCCATGAAGAACCTTTAACATATAGGTTCTTTAGATCATTAAAATATTTTTTGCAATAATAAAAAATGGTTCTTGATCACTGAAAGGTTCTTCGTGGAACCAAAAAAGGTTCTTCTAAGCAAAAAACCTTTTGGAAGCTATTTTTAAGAGTGGAGTAGAATGCAGTTTTAATGCCAACGAAATATAGTTCGAAAGCAAAAGCAGTTCATTTCTGAATGAATCAGTGTTTTTGAACGAATCATTTGAGTGAATGATTCAATCACCGTTCATAAAGACTCACTTGCTTCATTTCGGAATGAATCAGTGTTTTGAACAAATCATTTGAGTGAATGATTCAATCACCGTTCATAAAGACACACTTGCTTCATTTCTGAATGAATCAGTGTTTTTGAACGAATCATTTGAGTGAATGATTCAATAAGCATTCATAAAGACTCACTTGCTTCATTTCTGAATGAATCAGTGTTTTTGAACGAATCATTTGAGTGAATGATTCAATCACCGTTCATAAAGACTCACTTGCTTCATTTCTGAATGAATCAGTGTTTTTGAACGAATCATTTGAGTGAATGATTCAATAAGCATTCATAAAGACTCACTTGCTTCATTTCTGAATGAATCAGTGTTTTTGAACGAATCATTTGAGTGAATGATTCAATCACCATACATAAAGACTCACTTGCTTCATTTCTGAATGAATCAGTGTTTTTGAACGAATCATTTGAGTGAATGATTCAATCACCGTTCATAAAGACTCACTTGCTTCATTTCTGAATGAATCAGTGTTTTGAACAAATCATTTGAGTGAATGATTCAATCACCGTTCATAAAGACTCACTTGCTTCATTTCTGAATGAATCAGTGTTTTGAACAAATCATTTGAGTGAATGATTCAATCACCGTTCATAAAGACTCACTTGCTTCATTTCTGAATGAATCAGTGTTTTGAACAAATCATTTGAGTGAATGATTCAATCACCGTTCATAAAGACTCACTTGCTTCATTTCTGAATGAATCAGTGTTTTGAACTAAGCATTGATGAATGATTCAATGACTCACTCATTCAGAGAAGGACTTGCCATCATACTAGTGGTTAACTGTCATATTTAAAAATATTTTAAAATTTTTCTAGTGCTGTCAAATGATTAATCGCATCCAAAATAAAAGTTTTTGTTTATGTAATAT